>PVIJ01008535.1:0-73504 GCA_004024925.1 Scalopus aquaticus
AAAAAAAAAAAAAAAAAAAAAAAAAGAAGTAGTCTATGACTTGATTTTTTACAGGTATTAACCTTAGGCCTATTACTATTGGCATGTATTTCGTGGTGTAAACATCCATTTATTGCAGATTACAAAAAAAACTAGAGCCAAAATAGAATTTGACTGTCATATTCGTGTTAAGCACATACAAAATGATAGGAAATGACTAATTTTATTTCAGTAACATGACTTTTGTGAAAATTTGTTGACCAGTGTTATAGATGCATGTGTGTACACGTGTATATCCACATGTGTATGTCTGTATGTGCATCCATTCCTGTGTAGGTATGAAATGCATCATAATTTCAAAAAGAAAAGAGCAAAAATATGAACTCTATGACATTTATCAGGCATAATCTTATCTCACAGAACATTTATATCAATACAGTATCAAATCTTAGCTCATCCAGAGTAGACGAGGGCTCGCAAATGTGCCAGCTGATTGAATCAGCTTCCTTATAAGGCCTCAACTCTGGACTGTGATTCACCATCACAGAGATTAAAGGGAAGTCTTCTCCTTGAGATCCTCTAAAAGCCAGCTCATTAAACTCATTAATATAGGGGTGAGATCCCCTATATTAATCTGCAAATCTGTGAAAACAAGTTTAAGGTCTTAATTGACCACAAGCCCAGAGCACGCACCTCTGCTTTAGCGACAATGATCATCCTCCCGCAGCCAGGTTGGGTCAGACACGTCTTGCATAGTTTGCTCCCAGCACCCAATTTGAGTAGGAAGTTGATAAATCACAGCAAAGTCAGAGGGTGGTGACTAGCAATGAAAAATACATCAACATATGTGTTTGAGCTCATTACAGGGGATGTGGAGGGGTCAGAACAGGACTGGACTGTGTTCTAGATTTTGGACTGTACCTAGCAAGAGGTTTCCCCAGATGGCCTCCAACTCTGTGTGCAAGATCTCATCAGTAGTCAGAGACGTTGAGAGAAGCAGTGGGCTGCCTCATACGGTATGAGCTCAATGCCCTGGATGTGTCTGTCATCATGGAAGGTAGACTTGATGGCTCCAAAGTCCATTCCACCTCATGGATGCCATGAATAAGAACAAGAATAGTAGAAGTCACAGGGAAAGGAAGGGGAGTGTGGAGCTTCACGAGGCAGATGGCCATGTTGGCAACCTCCCCCGCCTATCCTGGAGGTGAAATCTTGGTCTCTTCAGCAGGACCTATCTCTCCGCTGACTTTGACCCTCACCAAAGCGCTGCTACAGCCCAATTTCCAGCTCTGGACAAGGCAAAGAAATTGAGCTTGGGAGCCTGAAGGCCTGAGTTTGAATCTCTCCAGCCTCGTGTTTAACTCTGTGATCTCAAACTCATTACTGCCGCACTGTGATTCACTGATACTCTTCACTCATCATCCGTCCATTCACTCATCAATTCACCCAGTGAGAACTGAGGTCGTGTTTACGTCCCGGGTGGGCTCCAAGCCATTGGGAGGATGCCTGGGCCATGATCTAAGTCCTTCTTCCAGGAGCCTTCAGTCCAGTAGCTAAGACTGGTCAATAACTAGACAATTGTACCCAATATACAAAGGACTGGGGTGACGATAACCAGGGGGAGAATTGTGTCAAAGAGAAGAAACATTTAATCCTATCTCAAGAAGGAGGCTGGGGACAGACTTCCTGAAGTTTTCCTAAAAGACCAGGTATTATGGAGATATGGCAAGACTGGCATGGGGCCCAGGAGACAGTATAAGAGTCCATGCCTGAGTGAGCGGTATGTGCCAAGACCCAAAAATGACATAGTGGCAAGTGTGAAGAAGCTCAAGTTCAGTGTGTCTGCCAGGATGACCTAGCTCATACTAACTACAGCAAATAATCCCAAATTTCAATGGTTCACAAAAACTGAATCTCCTCATAATAATGTCCAACAAGGATAGTGTCCAGGGGGTGCTGTGCTGCATGTCACTCTCTGGGCTCTAGGCTGACAGAGCAGAGTGGCCACTTTCTAGGACATTGGCATTGACAGTCCAGAAAGGGAGATCAAGTGGCACATTTCACATGGTCTCTGGAATCTCCCACTGGAAATGGATCTGCCTTCACTTGTTTACATTCCATGGCCAAACAAGTTGTAGGGCCAAAGGAGGAAATGAGTACCCTCTCCTGTGTGGCCACAAGGAGATTTTTGTTGATAGCAGTAGCAACCACCTCATCTAAAATGACAGGGAGACAAGGGGGGAGTCAGGTGTGGGGGGAGAGCAAAGAAGGGAGCAGGTCGTGAAGGCCCTCTGGGCTGTGTTCTGGACTCTGTACTGTATCCAGCAAGTCATTCAGGTGTACCGTCTGGGGATGTCACAATGAGTAACTCATCAAATTGGGCATGGCAGGGGTGTTATTCATTCATTTGTTCCACAAACATTGATGGTACAAGGCCACAAAGTCCCATTACCTTTGGTGAAGGGAGAAGAAATTCTCAATGAACAAACTGAACAAATGAATTTATAACATTTCAGATGGTGGTAAGTTGTGGAAGAAAAGTAAAGACAGGCTAATAGGGGTTTAGAGCCTATTAGAAACAATCAGCAAGTAGCATTAAGGTGAAAAAGATCTTAACAGGTAGAAGCCACAGATCTAGGTTATCTCAGAATTTTAAGAGAGTAAATGAGGTAGGAAATGCCTAGGGCGGTAGGCTTCAATAAACATTAGCTGAATCAGAATTTAGAGTTGGAATAGCTCTTGTAGAGGAATTCTGTCCCCATGGACCCAGATATGACATCAACTCTTTTCAGGAGTGTGGATAACAGACAAACCACTCAGCGGGCTTATTAAGATGGAAATTTTCACAATAGCTTAAATAAAGACTTGAGTTAATGGGAGTTGTCTTTTTAATTGGTAAGAGCAGCTGAGAGGTAATGGAAATGTAGATGCTTGAAGCCTGTGTGGCTGTAGCATTGAGGGATGGTTTAGAACACTTAAAGCTGACCTCCCCACCAGCTAACCATGAATTGATGGTCTGTACGTGACCTTGTGTGCCTTTCTGTGGAATAAGCAGATGAGATTAGAACAAAGTTTCCTCTTTTACTACTCTTTTTCCATTCTTCATGCTGGTAGTCAACACAACTCACAGGTCTACCAGCAGAGGTTGCATTTAAACAAACTCTTTCCTCTCCCACTTCCATGCCCTTTTGGCACTGTGACCTTGACATTTGCTGACATTGTTGCCATTTGCTAACATTGTTCTCTGTACTGTGCTAGAGTCACAGATGCTGCAAATTGAGGCTCTCCCCATCTGCTCCCCACCCTCGCCAGAGGTGACTTGATAGTTCACCCGCCTCTGAAAACAGGACTCCCTTCTGATAGCCCATGGCCAGTACCTTCCGCCAACATACATCACCCAGCCATGGAAGCTCATGGTCTCACCCAACAGGCCTTTCTGTTGTTGGACACCTCCTGTGGTCTCCATGTTCATACCTAAGACCCATCCATTGGTTGTAGCTGGGAGCCACATGGAATTGCCATCATCCAAGTAGGAGAAGGTGAATGCTTCCACTGTAGGGCACCTTCCAGTCTTGTCAGGCTAGGTCTTTCTTTCTTTCTCTGTATCCTTCCTTCCCTTTAAGTTTAAAAAAGACTCCCGAAGACTTAGATGCACGACTACACTGCAGTGCCCCCATGATCTAGACTGCCCAACTTCCCCTCCACTTCTGACTACCTCCAGCTTGTCTACGTCCCCCAGTTACATGGGAACCAGGATGACCAGGCTTTCAGCCATGATCCAAGTAGAGTAGACTCCAAGGGCCGGGTGGAGGCTCGAACGCTCCTCTATAAAACTCATTTCTCAGGAAAAGGGAGAAGCATAATCCGTAATCACTGACAGTCAAGGAAAATGTTCTCATCGAACCCCTTGCATGCAATTAACTCCACAGCCTCTTTCTGCTCAAATGTTTTGTGGTTCAAAGAGGAAAAGAGAAACACTGCACATTTTTCTTTCTTTAAAGATTGAAAGAAATGAGGGGAAGCCTGTCTTGTCCAGGTTTTTATAAAAATATAAAGCACGTGTCCTCCTTGACAGAGAGATGGTTTCCCCTCTAAATCCAGCAGAGCCCTTGACAGGCCCTAAGCATGAGCGGATATCACACATTCGTCTTCCTGAGCCACTCTGCTGAATTTCTGAAAAGATAATGCTGCTTCTGCACAAGCAGAAATCTTGAGGTTTAGGAGCTGGCCCCTCACATCTCTTTGGGAATTGGGCCTGGAAAACATGTCCATCATTAGCTGACCCCAAGAACAGAATTTATGAGGTCTGAGGACGGAGGCCCAGGGGCAGTTCTTCACTGAATTGAGTTTTGGGAAATTATCCTGCACATTCTCCAGGAAATAGCCATGTGTTGTTTCTTATGTTTGGGCCACCTCATTCCTGCATCTGCCTCATCTATTCTGTCCTTTTCTTAGCTATAGAACATGCGCCTAGCACAGAATCAGTCTGTGGAAGCCTGGGCTCCAACCCCAATTCCTTCAGGCAGTGTGACTGCAGCTGTTCCCCATGGATGACTTAGGAGTGAGAATAGAGCCCCCCACCCCGCCCCCGAAGTTAAGCACGTGCGCCAGGGTTTAGGTGCAGCTCCCAGGCATCATGGGCAGTCAGTTGCCCAACGGTAGGAGGTCCTGGTCCCCAGAATTGTTAAATGTGAATTTATTTGGAAGCTGTGCCTTTGCATGTTGTGATTAAGCGAAGATTTTGAGAGAAGGAGATCACTCTTGATTCTCCAGCCAGACCAATGTTATCACAAGGGACCTTAGAGGATCAGGGCAGGGGGAGAGAACACAGAACACAGAGAGGGAGGTGAAGTGAAGACCAAGAAGGGAAATGGAGCCACATGCTAAGACTGGACAGCCACCAGAACTGAAAAACAAAAATGCAGATAACCCAACCCACCGCTGCAGCCCCACCAAGTCTCCCAAGGGGGCTTGCCATTGCTAGCACCTCAATTTCAGACTCCTGACCTCCAGGGCCATGTAAGAACAAACTTCTGTAGTTTTAGGCTGTTCACTGTGTGATAATCTGCTAAAGCAGCCCCGAGTCCCAGACCTTAGGGTGGGGTGAGCTCTGAGCATCGCTGGGCTATAAGCTTCAGGGCCAGACTTGGCCACGCGATAGGCAGTGTCCTCCATGGGTGCTTGACCAATTACATAATTCCTGAGTTGCTTCCTTTCTCTCTACCCTCTGTGACTGTCTCTCCCCCACCGTTCTGCTCATGATGAAACTGAATTCTGTAAATCATCCCTACTGTAAGCTTTAATCTCCCATTTCGTTGCTAAATGATTCCTCTCTGCCTCGGCCACTGGGGCTGGGCAGTGGCCCAGCCTTGCCAGTAAAACAAGGTGCTTAGGGTCCCCCAACTCTTCAGGCTCTGGTCAGTGTGTCTTTTTCTCTTCTGAGATAACGTCTTTGGGTCTGAAGCACTTTTCAGTTTTTCTGTGCTGTGTCTGCAGCAGGTGCAGGTTTAAGAAGTGAAATTTAAGAGAAGCTGAATGCTCAAGGGGGTGCAGGAAAGGCAGGTGTGGACGTCATCCAGCTCTTAAAATTCTTTAGCAGGCCCACTCACTTAGCAGGAGGGAATGTTTGAAGGTAGCTGATGGGGCTGTTTACAGGCTTTTATACCTTTTTGCGCTCAGTAAATGGGCAAGTTATTCTCTGCAAGAAAATGTTTTAAAGACTCAAAAATGCTAAGTAATAATCACATAGTTGGGGGTTGGAGGGGGGTGAGCAGACCTTTCACAGTTGGTAATGCAGGAAAGAACTGGAGACTATCCCTGTGGGAAATCGCAGCTGGAAATAGCTCAAGACATTCCGAAGGCACCTTGCACTGGTGGGGAGCCACAGTGTACCCGCCCGACCCCCACTTCATACCATGCTTGCAGAAGGATCTTGGACGTGCTCTTTGCCTAGGGCGCGCTTGACACCATGGTACTATGTCATGTTGAAATAGCTCCGTCTCTCCCAGTTTAATATGGGCAAGTTGAGGTGCCTATATTGTCTTACTTGTCTTGGTATCCACAGTCTTTGCCCAGGACCTGGCAGAAAGCAGTGCCCAGTAGAGTGAGGTTGAACTAGATGGAAATTTTGCAACTTGCTGGCAGAATTTCTTACTTCTTTGCTGGAGCAGGGACAGGACTGACTTGTGAGAGCACAGCTTTAAGTTGGAATGTGAAATTTCAGGATTGTGCAAATTATAAAAAGTATAGTCCATACTGATGAGGCAGCTCTGATTTCCTCAAGCCTCTTCAAGGTGTGCAGGCTGGTAGATGATGAAGAGACTTTAGAGGGTATCACATTTGATTCCCGCCCTTTACCTGCTCATGAACAGTCTCTGGGGATTCTGCTTTGTGACAGGCAATGTCTACAGTATAAGATATCCCATTTCAGATCTGTTTGGCTCTCCCAGACCTGCAGTTGTAGGAATACAACTGCAGTATATACACACAGACACGCGCGCCCCCCGATAGGCACACCCTCACTTAATGTTCAACTATCTGTACATGTTCCGCTTCAGGACCCTCTGCCACTGGGCCCTGATAAAAGGGAAGGAGGAGGGTCAGATTCAGAGGTGAGGATGGAAGCAGAGGTCAAAGATTCAGAGAGATTTGAAGATGCTCCATTTCTGGCTTTGAAGATAAATAATGGGACCAAGGATCCCAGACATGCAAGTGACTCTATAATGAAAAGCTTTCCCTCTGCCCTTTCACTCACATCAATCCCATGGGTATTGATTAGTCCCCCTGACTATCCCTTTGCAGGATCATAGTGAAAGTTTATAGATTGCTCTAAGGTAATAAGAAAAATTTCAGAGAGTATAGACAAGGCTAAGGAAAATACTAATATCAAATCAGCAACTTGCAAGAAAGGGCTGTCTTTTAATTATCTCAACATTAAATCAGTGCATGGGGTTGACCCCTGAATTACTGAGGTTTAATATTGAGTTAAAATGATTATCACCTCCATTGTATTCGATAATCTACCTCCATTTATACAATCTAAGATTGACTTAGGGAAAAAAAATCTCACATTCATCTTTCATTCATCCAAGACCTCTACCTCCTTATGAAAAGTGGAGCCTTTATGCCTTGCCTTTCCATTCTTGGGATAACAATGATATTCTCAAAGAACACAGAGCCATGGACTGAATATTTCATCTACACAGCAACCCATTAGGTGAGTATCATTATCCAGAGGAACATCCAGCCAAGCCAGCCTAAATCATGTGCCTATTGGCTGTCTGGGATTGGGGAGCAGCTGCCCTTCGTCTCTCCCTGCCAGACCTTTGGTGTCTCTCTGCCAGACCATTTCCAAAAAGAGAATATCCCCATCTGGAAACACACCAGGAGGAGCTGAAATGTTCACACAGGGAAGACAACTTGAAAACAAAAGAAATGAGAAAATATCCATGTAGAATGAGCCCCACTACAGACCTGTCTCCGCTCCATAACTTAGGTATTTACTGAGCGCCTACTGTGTGCCTGACTCTGTTCCACTCAGTAGGAGAAGGGGTAAATCAATTGTGCATCATTTCATTTGAAGTGTCTAAGTTATTGCCTGCTTGGCATCCTGATGGCCTGGAAAAGGTACTGCTGCTTTCAGAAGTGACATTCGCTGTGGAGAGAAATGAACCGGGGTGAGTGGAGATGGCTCTTCAGCTCCACATGGCACACTCTGCCAGGGAGACGCTGCCCCACCCCTCAGGCAGCAGTGCAGACCTCCAGCTGGCCCCTCGAAGACCTCAGTGCCAGAACAATTAATTTCAGATTTGTATAACCCTGATAAAGCTCCTTCATCAAGTTTTATTCTTCATAAAAGATCCATTTCCCCAGACTCATAAAGCAACTCCTTCTAATTCAGTGTTATTTTATAAATACTTTCATTGCCGGCATCCATCACAAGCAGCTGACTTCCCAGCCATAAAACAACAGCTTGCAACATCACCATGCTACCAATATGTATTTACTTACCAAACTGAAGAGCACGTGTTTGCAAAATCAGCAACATTACAGCTCTACTAGCAATTGAACACAGGATTTCAGCATCCCGCTCATTTGTATCCTGTACCTGCAGTGATCACTTGCGCCCTCCAACTCCCAGGCCAAGCTCCCTGGGCCCCTCGGTGATAGTGCTGGTGACTCAAGTTACTTACCTACCAGGTGTGTCTGGGGTCATCAAACATCTGTCCTGCACCTCAGGCTCCCTGATGTGGACTCAGAGGTGCTCGGACAGCACTAGTAGGTCAGGGCAAAGGTTTTCTCTAGCCAGCAGGGAGAGCCCTCAAAAATTCATTATTCCACTTTGAAGTGTCTCAGTGACACGAGCTGTGCTGTAGAGGAGTGGGAAGAACAGGCACATTGGCTCAGCCGCATACCTGCTGGCAATCTCACCTCCATCCGCCTCACTGCCCTCCGTGTAAAGCAGGGATAATGCACCTATCTCACAGGGTCACTGGGAGGATAAAGTGATTGCAAGGCCCTGACTATCTGTGTAATGATGGAAATGGCCAATTTAGGTTAGCTCTTCTTTTTTTTTTAAGATTTATTTATACATACAAGCTGGGGTACAGGCCAGAGGCGTGGGGTGGCGAGAGGGTTCACCAGAGACAGAGTGGGGAGCAGAACAGGCAGATCAGAAATACACTGCTGAGGGGAGCAGCGGGCGAGGCAGGAGAGGTCTGCCGCACCATGTGGGATTCGCCCCGGCTGCGCATTGAACTCGCATCACGCGCTGCTGACAGTTCCACAGTGCAGCGCTCAACTGCTGAGCCACCAGGGAGGCCCAGGTTAGCTCTTCTTGACTTATGTTGTCTTGTGTGCTGATTACCTGCTCAACCACTGCCAGAATGATCATGAGCAGATTACTGGACTTCTCTGAGCCCCTGGTTCTCCTTGTTTAAAAATGCAAATGGCCTTGTCACCCTGAGGCCTATCGTAAGGACAATTCCAAGCACACAATTGGACCACACATTCATTTCCCGATCTACGGGATCACTACAAAGGCCTCTTCATCAGGCCTCCTGTATTTTACGTGCATCTTCAAACCAGCTTGACACAGTGGCAGGTGTCAGCCCATTCTGCCAGTGAGGAAACTGCGGCTGTGTGGGCTTGCATGTATTTCCCAGACCACATAGCCCATAGGCAGAGGGTCAGAGCCGCCACCTGCCTAGTTCTCTCTAGTCCCAGGATTTACTCTCCAGACCCCATGGGAGATTAAGCATCCCCAAGGGTGAGTTTCTGGTATCAGGAGTATTTTAAATTCCTCCCAGGTGATTCACACAGCCGGATTTGCAACACAAGGCCCCGCACCATATTCCCTGATGTCGCCAGTGTGTGTGACCCACATCTGGTGGTATCCAGATTGTCAAGGGGGAAAAGCAGGCAGAAGTGTCTAAAATGGAAAAGGTAGCCTAGGCTCTGACTGGTCAGCAGGGACCAGGTCTAAAGCGAGCTCAAGAGCTGGGAGCCAGAAGAGACATAGAAAGCAGAGCTCGAGCAAGTGTCCCAGGGCAGGGAGCGCAGAGCCTGGGAGGCAGGAGCCACCAACTGAGCAGATCCACGAGCAGGGCAGATACTGCCGACAATGAGCAGGAACAGCCAGGGCCCTAATGATGGGAACAAAGGCATCTGCATTGTGCTTGGTTGGCCGAAGGCAGGACCCCCATGGTGGCGATGCCCACTGCCCACTGAGAGCCCAGGTGCCCATGTACTTTTCCTAGCCCTCTCGCAGGTCTAACTACTAGCTAATGACCAGGACCAGCTGCACAGTTTGCAGAATGAAAATGCAGGACCCTTTGTTCAACAATTGTTAAAAATGTTAAGGATGACAGCAAAGCGTTAGAAATAGGACTGACCCTTCTGAGCACAGTTCCTTGGTGACCTCACACAGCCATGAGGCCTGCCCTGCTCTGGAGCTTGCCTTAGCCTCCAGTTCTGGCCAAAAGACCACAGGCAACAGTGACATATGCCATTTCTGGCAGCAACATTTAATGCGCTAGCATGTGGCTTTACAACTCCCTGCTCCTCCCACAAAAATCAGAAAGCCACATGGCCGCAATCGCACTATTTGGATCCCTAAATCACAACTGGGAAAGGAACTGCCCTTAGAAGGGACCGAATCTGAGTGAGAAATTAACCTCATGTGTTAAGTCATTGAAAAGCAGGCGGCTTTGTTTTCTCTGTCTAGCCTAGCCTAATACAGCCCGATTGTTTAAATGGCAAACCTGCTTCACCCTTGCCCTTAGATATAAATGATGGAGACAACAGCCCTATTGCTTGAAATTTGCCTGGGAATTAATATTTAGTGCAATCCACACATTAATTATTTACCTATTTCCTATTCTGCCTTCATTCTTACCTTAGGCTGTAATAGAAGAAAGATGATAATAAAACCACTTATCTCATATTCATTTATTCACCTTATTCATTTATTTATTCACTCACACATTTATTTACTCAATTCTTAATACATACAAAGCAGCATCCTAATATCTGAAGATTTTCTTGCTTTGAGTTACACAAAATTTAACCAGAAAAATTACGTGGCATTAATTTAGCAAATTCTTAAACATTACATATTATGTATATTTGGATAGTCAATGGTATTTATATTTGAGCCATTGAGTTGGGACTAGATGCAGTAGAGATAATATTAGAAGCAGTGAACTTCTAATCTGGATGAGAGAGTAATTTGTGGTTTCAGTAAATGTGGCATTCTAAAAGTGCCATTAATTTTAGCAGCCCTGGTATGAATGACTCTAATATGGGGTCTCTCAGCCTTGGCACGACTGGATTATTCTTCGTATTTGTACTGGGGTTGTGGGGTCCTGTGCACTGTGGGATGGAGGGCTGAATTGCTGACCTCCACCCACTAGGTGTCAGTATCACAGCTGCTACCCTATTTGTAATCACCAAAAATGTCTCCAGATTTTGCTCAATACCTCCCCGGGGATAATATCCACTCCCACTCTCCAATTGAAGACCCTTGCTCTAAGGAGTACAAGGATATCTTGTAGGTTGACTAAACAAACTGAAAGTACACAGAGTTTCCTCTTATTGTTTCTAGAGTTTAGTGGAAAAATATTTTCATATGGGAGATTTTAGCGACTTTTTTCTCATCCAATGCAAGGATTTCTTATTACTTTGGAATATTAAGGGTTATCGCTTCTCAGCCTTTTGGCTAAGATCAAGTGTAGTATCAAGTGGAATATTAAGGGTGAAGAATCCACTTATAATTGCTTTTTTGAAGTGTTTTGGGCAAGATCAGTTGATACAACATAAAGTATCCTGTCTGCTTTCTATATATGGAACGGAATGATAAGTAGAAAGACTAAATGGAGTTTTTAATACGTTTGAGGAAAATATTACCTTCGGATTCTTCATGAAATGAGGCAATCGGGCGATAAAGTGAGTCATGACAGGAGGGACCCCAGTTTTAGCCACATGCTACCTTGCCTCAAATCTGGCTTGCTGCGCTTTCATTAAACAACTCCCCAGAGACACAAGGCAAAGGTGCTACAGAGACTGAAGGAAAAGTAGGAGTCCCCAAAGGACTGAAGCACCCTGCAGTGCCAACACCGCCACCTCCTCAGCAGTATAAAAGCAAACCACTTTTTTTCAGACAGACAGAAGACTACCTGTCATAACCTCACATATTGGACTGCCAAATTAGACTGAAGAAACCGGGGTGGTAAAGCAGGTTGGAGAGGAGAAGTCAACTGCATTTCAAACCAAGTCTGGCCGTGGTGGTGCCATACGGGAAGTTAGCGACGGCTCGGAATGCAGGGCCCTCATGTTTATGAGAACAAGCTCCTCCTGCTC
Source organism: Scalopus aquaticus (assembly GCA_004024925.1). Taxonomy (NCBI): domain Eukaryota; kingdom Metazoa; phylum Chordata; class Mammalia; order Eulipotyphla; family Talpidae; genus Scalopus; species Scalopus aquaticus. Next base: position 11,839 of record PVIJ01008535.1, read on the forward strand.
TTAGACGGCACTCGCTCCACTCAAACCTGCATCGGGGTCTATCCTTTGTGCTGGTTTGACCCATTATTGTCACCCCCCAAAAAAAATTCTTTAGGCAACTGGAACACTCCATGGTTGACATAGTGTGGTGATTTCATAGTGACAGCCTCAGTGGCCCCCAAAGTCCAACATTTGGGAAACAAGTTGCTTTTTATTCTCATCCATTTTTTTCCTGTGCCTGACCCTGAATCTTTTGTGCTATGTGATTACTTCCACATTAAAGATAAACTTTTTAAATTACGCAATATTTTCTGGTTTGTATTGGGAAGATTAGTCCATGTATACTCCTTTCTTGGTTACCTCTTGCTGTGCAATGAAACTTGGATGCATAGAGCCACAGTCATTTATTTGCTCATGACTTCAAGTTGGGGTGGATGTAGCTGGGTGGGTATTATGCTGGTCTTGCTGGCCTTGCTCACGTGGCTGCTGTCACCTGGACGTTCAGCCAGATGGTGAGGGTGGCCTCCACTTGTATGTTTGATGTCTAGCTAGGGGTGTCAGCCAGAGAGCAGTCGTTTCCGGACATGTGGCCCTTCCAGTGGGGGAACGCAAATATCTAGGCAGCTGGGCTCCAGAGGTACAAGCTCCTGCAAGCTTCTGTTTGTATAATGCTCCATTTGTCCTACTGGCCAAAGGGAGCCACATGGGTAACCCCTGTAACATGAACCAGCTGGTTTTATTAAGTAGTAATCCAACACTAGAGCACATTAACAATATGGAGTTCATGTCTTTGGGAGAAAGAATTGGTTCTCCCAATCTCGTGTGTGTGTGTGTGTGTGTGTGTGTGTGTGTGTGTGTGTGTGTGTATGTGGAATATGACTTTATTTATTTATATATATATAATTTGTATCTTTTATATTATTGTGTATTCCCCATGGGTTGCCCACCACCAAGTCACCCGTGAACTGTCACAGTAATCCCTTGTGCTCTTTTCTCCCCTCTTTTGTGCCCTTATCCTCCCCCTCCCTCACTGAATTTCTCTCATTTCTGGTTGCCTGCTAGTTTTTGTTTTTGTTTTGTTGTTGTTGTTATTTTCTCCTCCTGATCTCTTGTTTGGTTCCCCTATATTCCTCCTATAAGAGAAACCATTTGATATTTTTTTATAAATATCTATTTTTATTGTTATTTATGTCTTTTACATTTTGTATTCCCCTTGGGTAGCCCACCACCAATTCACCTGTGATCCATCTCCATGGTCCCTTGTGTTCTTTTCTATTCCATTTTGTGCCCTTTTCCTCCTCTCCCCCTGCCCACCCCCACTCGCTGAGTGTCTCTCTCCTATTTGGTTTCCTTATAGTCCTGTTATAAGTGAAACCATTCGATATTTTACTCTTTCTTTCTAGCTTATTTCACTGAGTATGATCCCCTCTAATTGCATCCATGTCGCTGCAAATTGCATATGTTTATCTTCTTTGAATGCTGAATAGTATTCCATTGTGTTTATGTACCACATCTTCTTGATCCAGTCATCTATTTTTGGACATCTGGGTTGCTTCCATACCTTTGCTATTGTGAACAGTGCCTCAATGAACATATGGGTGCATGTATCCTTTCAGATTAGTGTTTTTGTGTCCTTTGGGTAAATTCCCATAAGTGGTATTGCTGGGTCATATGGAAGCTCCATGTTTAGCAGTTTGAGGAATCGCCATACAGCTTTGCATAGTGGTTGGACCAGTTCACATTCCCACCAGCAGTGTAGAAGAGTTCCTTTTTCTCCACATCCTTTCCAGCATTTGTTGTTGCCTGTATTTTTAACATGTGCCATCCTCACAGGTGTGAGGTGGTATCTCATAGTGGTTTTGATTTGCATTTCCTTGATTATAAGTGATGTTGAGCATTTTTTCATGTATCTGTTGGCCATTTGGTTTTCTTCTTTGGAGAAGTGCCTTTTGAGCTCTTCTGCCCATTTTTTGATTGGGTTATTGGATTTGTTTTTGTTGAGTTGTGTGAGTTCCTTGTAAATTTTTGTTATCAGTCCTTTATCAGATATATTGTGTGCAAAGATCTTTTCCCAGTTGGTAGGGTGTCTGTCTGTTAGTTTTGGTTAATGTCTCTTTTGCTGTACAGAAGCTTTTTATTTTGATGTAATCCCATCTGTTTATCTTGTCTTTCACTTCCTTTGCTTTGAGGGTTGTGTCTTTCAAGATTTTACTGAGATGTATGTAGTGTAGAGTTTTGCCTATATTTTCTTCTATACATTTTATGGTTTCAGGTCTTACATCCAGGTCTTTTATCCATTTTGATTTGACTTTTGTGCAGGGTGTGAGGCAGTAGTCTAGCTTCATTTTATTGCATGTGGCTGTCCAGTTTTCCCAGCACCATTTATTGAATAGACTGTCCTTGTTCCACTGCATTTTCTTTGCTCCTTTGTCAAAGATTAGTTGTTCATAGATATGTGGCTTTAATTCTGGAAATTCTATTCGGTTCCATTGGTCTGTCTGTTTTTGTTCCAGTACCATGCTGTTTTAATTATTATGGCTTTGTAGTATAGTTTGAAATCAGGGCATGAAATTCCTCCATTTGGTTAGTAGGACTTTAGGTATGCGAGGTTTTTTGTGGTTCCATATGAATTTCATCAGTAGTTGATCTATTTCTTTGAAGAATGTCATTGAGATTTTTATTGGAATAGCATTGAATCTGTAAATTGCTTTTGGTAGGATTGCCATTTTGATAATGTTAATCCTTCCAATCCCTGAGCAAGGGATGCCTTTCCATCTTCTTGTGTCTTCTTCTGTTTCTTTCAACAGAGTTTTGTAGTTTTCTTTGTATAAGTCCTTTATGTCTTTTGTTAGATTTATTCCCAGATATTTGATTTTTTTGGAAACCGTTCGATATTTTTCTCTTTCCTTCTGACTTATTTTGCTGAGCTTGATCCCTTCTAGCTCCATCCATGTTGCTGTGAATTACATGTGTTTATCTTTTTGATTGCTGAATAGTATTCCTTTGTGTATATGTACCACATCTTCTTGATCCACTCATCTATTTTGGGTCATCTGGGTGGTTTCCAAATCTCCCAATCTTAAGATCAAAAATTGAAGACCGAGGAGCCTTGGACCCAAGTCTACCATCACTTGATTTGTTTGGCCATCCTAGCCCCACTCAGTGATCTTTCATTTTTTAAATTAGAAAAAAAACAAACATTTTGATAGTTTACATAAAAATCCTAATACCACCTTTTCTTGAAAAACCAAAAGATCTGGCTTCTCCAGACTTCCATCTCAGAATTTCAGTGATTACCTAAATTAAACTGCTGCTGCCCCTCAGTCGGGACACACGCCTTCCAATTTGTCACAGGCCCCACCATCCCAACTGTCTTGAAATACCTCTACTCACATAAGACACCTATGCCGGCATTGGATGCATATGTTAGATCTTCTCACTCCTGCCCCAACTCCCACAGCCATGCTCTGGGAATGTGGCCAGAGTCACACCTTCAAGGCCCGTGGGTCAGGGCTTCTGTCATTGGCTTCCTCATCAAAACTCACATTGTCAAGAATTTCATGGGTCTGCATCACACCCCAACAACCACAGGAAGAACATAAGAGGAATCTTTGTGCTGGTAAATGGTAGTTACTAGATTATTAGTGGACAGAGGGGAGGAGCAAGGACCAATGTCCCAGACTTTGTGTTAGGTTTAAACCTGCTATTACCCTAACCTCAGATCGGAGCACCTCCCAAGGTGAGGTAGGAAGCATCTCTGCTTGCTGCATATCAGGGCAGGGCTTTAACTGTCTCCACACACGGAACAGAGAGCCATCCTCCTCCTGTCTGACCTACTTGCTAGTCAAGTGTTTTGAAGAAAAGCAGAAAAACTTACAGTGAATTATGAGAAGTGACTTCCAGTTGTACTCCTCCTCCAATGAAGATAAAGCAGGTCTGAATTGCTAATGTAGGTGAGTGGGTAAAGAAGACATTACTTACCATCCATTATGTGGTGACTTTTCAGGAATGCCCTTGCTGCAGAATATGGGCTGCCTCTAGATTCCCAGTCGTATTGGCTTGTCAGCTGATCACATGACCATTTGTTGCCCTGTCAATTGCTGTGCACACAGAAAAGTTGACAAGACCAGAAGAAGCTGACTCATGCATGTGTGAACTAAACAGAAGTGTTCAGGCTTGTCTCGGGAAGAAAGGAAACGTTTCCTTGTGAGACTGTAGTAAATCCGTGATTCTCAGTTCCTGTGTGTGTGTCCAAGAACTATTAGGGGTGGGACTCTAAGTAGTTGGGTCCCAAGACGTCGTGCTCTTCACCATTTCACAGAGTGCCCTCCACTGACCCCACCCCCAGAACTGAGCAAATCGTGGCATTCAATAAAAATAATGAGCAAAGTTTCCCTTGTCCCAGCGCTGGATTTTATCTTCATGAATGTATATACTCCCCATGGATATAATATCACCACTGAGGGGGTAAAAATGGTGCTGGGGGGGGGTCAAAACTCAGGTCCTGCAATGCTTGGTGGCCCTCCAAAGTGCCACAGAACACGAAGAGAGAGACAGTATCTGGTGGCAGCGGGTGGCAAGTAGGAAAAAGCATCTCCACAGACTCTTGGAAAGGAGAGGTGGTAAAGAAAACCTCCAGCCAGCAAGCCTGAGAAACACTGCCTGACTTCACCCAGTGCCCACACAGCCTGTCAAGGAGATGCTGTTCTGTAAAGGACAAAATGGGGCAAAGTAAAGGAGTGTGTCCTCAGATGCCCAGCGTATAACTGGTGAGGCCAGAATTTCAAATTAGACAGTTCATGTCCCTAGCTGTGCCCCGAGTTTGCTCAGCTCGTCTCTCTCTTCTCCCTTAACGACTGTCAGGAGAAGGGGGCGGTGTCAGCTGCTGGGCCAGAAAGCAGGCCCAGCTCTCTCGCCTGAGTGCTCATGGCCTTGGCCACGAGTTATGTCTGAATCTGAAAGCAAAGCTTGCGTGTAGGGGGACAAGGTCATTCTGGTTTCCCAGGACTGCATGGAATCCCTCTCGTCCCTGGGCAAACAGTGCCCACCCACGTCTGGAACTCTTTTTGGATGGTGTGTCCAGAATCCCTTCACCCTAAAGGATCTTCAAGATAAATTTCATATCATCATTCCAACAGACGTGCCCCAAGGGGCTAGACTCTAAGATATTATCCACTTCTAGAACCTCCTCACCTGACCCACCAAATTAAGATGCCAACAACCCCAGGGATTTTATCTGACCGAGGGACTAAACACATAATAAGTAAGCAGTGCATTGAAGTATCCTCATCCTGCTGTCTTTTAACTAGCCTTCAGGCTCCTAGTAACACGATTCCATCTCAGAGGCCAGTGTTTGGGTGCCACTAGGCTGTACTTCCTCTCCTCCCAAGTTTGAAGTTTTATGAGAGTGCACCGTTTCCTCACCCAAGGAGCTCATGCTGGTTGTCTTATTCCACATCTCCCTGGAAAGTGTCCCGTCGCCGAAGCTGTACTATCAGAAACGGGGGCCTAGTCCAGACCTGGGCAGCCACGCCCGCAGGAAATCTTCACCTACAGGATATGGTAAAAAAACAATAGGAGGCCGGCACTTGCAATCACATGAAGGAAATGTGTGGAATGAAGCAGAACAGTTTTCAAGAAGAGTATAACGTCGCCTCCCTCTCTCGAGGCTGGCCGATCTTTCCTGGAGGTTGAAAGCAGTCGTTGCCCTCCTGACTCCTCTTGTTAAGGCCGAGACTGGGCTTCCAGCACAGGGAAGCAAAGCTTCAAACACAGCCTTTCAAGGTCAGGACACCAGGGGGCACTTTCTTTTCACTTGGGAAATACAACCAAGAGGAAGGGGCTATCTGACCAGGACAAAACAACCCTGATCGTGTACCCACCTTCACATTGGTGGGCATGTTCTCCGTTGGAAAATGACGACTGACGAGACTTGGAACTAGCGGCCTGTAATTCTTTCATTTTGCTTTGGGGGATGGCGAGAGGCTGGGGGCGCTGCTAGTTCATCTGGCTCTGGGAGTGACAGGGTGATTATCATTTATTTTGACACTCAGGAGAATATTGTGACGAGGAAGAAGACAGAAATGCATTATGTGGAGGACCTACATGTGTGTCTATCATATAATTATCATTTTCCCTGCCGTCAGAAAGCGCACGGAGGTGCGAGATAAGCCTAGCGGGGAGCTACTGGGCTGATGGAGATGAATGAGCCCACTCTTAGAGTCCAGGGGCGGGCATGGGCTCAGGGTAATGCTCAGGTGCCACCCACAGGCAATGGATCAGCTGTCCTGGTGCCTACCTGCTGAACAGCAGCCTTGGGCCTGGAATCTGCTGAATCCATCAAGGGCTTGCAAGTGCCAAAAGAGCTCAGAAGTGGTAGTGAGTGTGCCTGGCTGAGAAAGATGTCCACTGCTCAGAGACGAGCAGTAGACTAATTACTTGTGGCTTCTGGACAGTGTGGAGTAAGTCAGCAGCTGTGAATTGCAAGGCTGCAATCCCACTCAAAGAACATTGATAGAGGACCTGCTGTGTGACAGATACTGAGCTCACAGAGATGAACAAAACACAGTCTGGACACCCCAGGACCGCATATGGTCCATCATCAATAGGAGTTTGAGAATGCTGCAAATCATAGAGATTTGCAACATGCACTTGTTCATTAAGGGCTCCTAGAAGTCCTCTCTGTGGCTACTGCATGTTTCCCAAGTGTTTCTCTGCTGAGTCCATGGAACCAGGGTCCCTTAGGTGCCATTTAGGAAATGCCAGTGGAGAAGGTTTATCTACCCACTGTGGAACTTGGAAGAATACAAATCCTAAGGGAGTCTCCAGGGGAAGGACTGGAAGAAGCAGGGAGTCAGACCTACCTGATGAACTGGAACTCAGGACAGAGCGTTGATCAAGAGGCAGGCTAGAACACCACATGGAGAAGCAGTGTGGGTGAGAGAACAAGAGGCGGGGAGAGGGGAGAGAGAAAGAGAGAAGAGAGAGAGAGAGTGTGTTAGTGGTGACCTCCATTGTAGAAACTCAACTTGACAGACTAAGACTGTGGGCTAAGTGGGAGGGAGAGGGCCAGACAGGGCAACTGAATGATGATGGGCACAGGACTCATCTGACCATGCCCAGTACCAGGCTTTACAGTCAACTTTGTTCTGAGCTCCTTTGTCTGAGGCCATTGCCTGCACTTCTGTGACAGGCTCATCAGAACCAGGGAGGATTTGATGATAAAAGGCAACCTCTTCAGAATACAAGTGTACCAGGCACTCTACCAAATTCTTTATTATTCCACTAAATCCTAACAGGGACCAAAAGAAGAGTGTTACGAATAACCTCATGTTGGGAATGCCAAGTCTCAAGGAGAGTTGAATAACTTGCTCAAGTTCATGTAGTTAGTAAAGACCTAACGTAGGCTTCTTACCGCAAAGTTGTTTCCTTCAATGCTGCAAACCTATTTACATGACTTAGACATGTTCATCCTCCAGAGAGGTGAGCCTTAAAAGTAAATGCACTTATGTATCCACAACTGGGTTCAGTCAAAGTCAGGGCTTAAGGCCAAGTTCACTTGCTCCCCAACAATTCATTAAAACAAAAAGTGTTTTTGTGTAATCTTGGGACTATTCCAGGGTAACCTTTTATCACATTATGTTATCAAATCAATAAAAACAACAACAAAAAGACATCAGTGAGTTTCCTGGTGAAAACTGAATATTCATCCATTTGAGAACTCTTTTTTTTTCTCCTTGTAATCATTTTAGTGCATATGGCAGTCTCACGCTGTGATGACTTCATTTGTATACTTTCTTTTGCTTATTCATCTATTACTTTAATTAAAGACAGATTAAATAGGGCATGATTCCATCAGTCAAACATGCATTAGACATGAACAAAGGGTAAGGCACTGGGTCATGTACACTTAACCTGGGACTGTTCCATGTGGAACTGATGGGTAGAGGTCTGCTTCTCTCCTTTGGCTGCAAAGAACTCACTAAGCAAGTCTCTGGGTGAGATTGTGACTCTAAAATTTGTCTGTGACTTCTGATAGAGACCCTTTAAGTAGGGCTGATTTTCTAGACCAAATAAGTTGATGGACTGGCAGTGGCTGCCTGGACCTCAGAGCAATTCTATAGCATGGCTCAACAGGAAATGGAAAACCAAAGGGCTTGTTGATATCTTCTAAAGACCAGGGGGCTGCACATGGCAAGAATTTCAATCACACTGGACTCTAAAGTTTGTCCTATGACAGTCTTACAAAGAAGCAAAGAATGAAACAAGGTTGAATAGCAAATGTGTCTTGATGCATCTGGCTTAATGGAAGTACAGGTGAAGTTAACGGAGACTACTTAACAAATCGATCCAGTCGTAGGGTGGTCAGATCCCCTTTGTTTGCCCAATCAATCATATCTAATGGCTGATAATCTGATTCTAATTGTGGGGAGAAATGAACTGGCTTTGATGGTTTGGAAGCACTGTTATATAAGGGAAAGGCAGAAGCATAGTGGATGACTGAGCTAGATGAGTTCTGTCTCTTCTAAGCATCTTTATTTTCCTTATATGAATATCCTCAATAGGAACAATAAGTGTGCTGCTTTTGTGTCTTACCAATTGGTTAACATTTTGTGGGTCCAGAAAGACGCCGTCAGAAAGTGGGATCCTGTATTCGTAGAAGAGTAAATCGCAGTGAAAAATTATGGTCAGGCAGGTCAAATAGGAGGGTTTACTATTGCCAAGACTGCCAAGCAAATGTGCCTTCTGCTTTGACCACTCCTCTATGTATACTTAAATCTATGATCTTTTTAAATTAAATTTTAATGGCAAAAGTAGTGCACCTCTTTGTAAAAATGATCAGAACATTACAGACTGGGCCAGCATCTGTCCTTGTGGTCACCCCTAGCGCCCCTCTGTCCTTGCCCAGATTTATTCAGCATAACCAATGTAAAGTTCACCTTTGTTGACCTTCTGTGTGTTCACAGATATAAATCATCCCTGTAAAATAGATACATAAAGCATCGTGGAATTTTCTGTATGCAAGCAGTTTACAAAAATGACATCCTGCTATGGATAACATTCTCCCTGTGGTATTTCTCACATAATACTCCACCTTGGGTATCTTCCATGTTAGGTCTACAAGCTCTTTAAAATAATACCAAAGTGTGGGGATACCATCATTTAGCAAGTCCTCTGTTATTGGGCTAGGTTGTTTCCAGATTGTTCACTGTGATGCATAATCCTGCCGTGAAAATCCTTGTTAAAGCTCCTGTAGACGTTTGTGAGCTTTTCGCCAGGGTAGATGCCAAGAGCGTAGATAGTGAGTGCTTTCTGTTTTTTACCAGTTGCTGCTTCATTGTCCTTGAGGAGTCTATGCCACTTCTTCATGCCAGGCATTTGTGGGCAAGACCCAGGATCTGACACCCTCCCCTCCCTTCACACAACCAAAGAGTCCAGATGTCATCCTCAGCTTTACATCCCAAGTGCCTAAGACAGTGTGTCTCCACCCACCTTTGCTCTTGCTGCCCTTAACTGGGCCATCCTTTCCCACTGAGGTCCCTGTCTTCACCTTGCTCACACCTGCACACCCCTTAGGTGTCTGTGGAAGGGAGTTGTTCTGAACCCCAGATTAAATGAGTCTATTCTCCTTTCTACTCATAATGCCCTCTCTTCATGCCCCTGAGAGATGTGATTACTTTTACCTTTTCCTCTGCTTTCCTTCCTACTAATCTCGGCCACTGGACCCCAGAGAATGAGCCTTTTGCACCTCTATTTCCCCAATACTGGGCCCATGACACCACACATAGTAGGTGTTAAATAAGAGCCTTTAAAATGAAGGCCATTGCCACAGAGCCACATCCATAGTGGAATGAAAGTCCTTGAAAATGAAGAGCATATCAGCAGAAGACAAAAATTAAGCTGTCAGTCTGCTGACCAGAAAAGATCTCTTTATTTCAGGTCTTTTAACATGATGGTTCAGGGAGGGAAGGTCAAAGAAAGCTCCATAAGGCTTTCCTTTTTAAATTTGAAAAGCGGTTGGCACATGACTCCAATGCCATTACCGGGGTGGATGAGGAAGAAGCTCTGCCCAGCACTGTCACCCACTGTCCTTTGTCCTGCCCCCTTAGGGACCACGGTGATGCGGGTGACAGCCTTTGATGCAGACGACCCGGCCACAGATAATGCCCTTCTGCGGTATAACATCCGCCAACAGACGCCTGACAAACCGTCTCCCAACATGTTCTACATCGACCCTGAGAAAGGAGACATCGTGACCGTCGTGTCCCCTGCACTGCTGGACCGTGAGGTGAGTTAACCCTCCTATGGTGTTTGTCATGCATTCTCCAGAGTTGTCACTTGTCTCTTTAATGAATCTCCCCTTCCTCTGGCCTAGACTTGTGCTGTCCTCACCACTAGTCCCATGCAGATCTCTAAGTTTTAACTTACAGTAATCAAAATTAAAGCATAAGGTCGGTTTCTCTTAAACACTCCACATTCTAAGTGCTCAATAGCCACAGGTGACAGGTGGCTACTGCAGGCATAGAACACTCCCATAATCCCAGAAAGTCTACTGGGCAACTCTGGCCTAATGTAAATTTCTTGAGAAGGGACACTGAGATCATAGGCATATTTACATCCCCCCACCTGGCACAGTGTAAGCATTCCTACAACTCCTACTGATGTAGGGTTTGGCATGGAGGCAGAAATGTGTGGAAATGTCATGAAGATGTCACACTTGAGAGGTGGGTGACAGTGGGAGGTGGGGAGAGAATGAAATTTGCATCAACAATAGAGTTGTCACTTGAAAAACGGAAATATTTCAAAAATAGGAAGAGTCCACTTCTTCATTTTGTCTCCGATTTTCTTTCCAACTCTATTTTTTATGATGACCTGACATGTTACCTTATTTGGAAGCAAATAATGACTTTCTAACTCTCTATTCCCTACCCAGCATGTGTGCACATGTATACACTGACACATGCACCCACACACAGTCACATACACACACACTCACACATACACTCTCCAGCTTTCCCGTAACCCCCAATTCTCCCAAAGTTACTTGCAAAGTCTTCTTACATGAGGAAGCTCAAATACAGTGATTTCTCCATCTCATCTTCTCTTTTGACTGATGGAAAATGTTTTGGAGGTTTCTACTTATAAACCAAAGTGGTAATGTAATAGATTATTCCATTTTTAAGGTTTATTGTGGGGACAAATGTGTTTCAAGCTCGTGATCTTTTCATTTGGGTTTTTGTTAAGTTGCAATAAGTACACAATTATGGGAGCTGAATTAAGTATTTCTAACCACAATACATAAACAGTTCCAAAAAAAGATAAACACAATTTAAGTGCAATTGGAAAATCAATGACAATAAATGAAAAATGTCACTTTCCCGTGAGGGTTTCCAGAGTTCAGTGCTGACCCACGCAACATCAGTACGATCTGAAAGAAATGTCCCCGAATTTAGGCGAGCCTGTCTGTTTACTAGTGCTGTGGTAAGCTTCTCTTCAGCAAGTTTGCTGAAAGGGTAAAACGTGACTCCAACTTACTCATCATTAAAGGAACAGAGCTTACACATCAGACTCCCAATCAATGTCCCCCAGCTGGCGGGGTTTTACATCTCTCGCCTTTACGACTCAGGTGTACAGAACAGGTTCCATGTACAGGATGGTGAATTGTTTTAGTTAACTCTGGAGACCTTCTGAGCAAGCATCCCATCTTAAGTGTGGTCCAGCATCTGGGACTGTATGGACAGACATTTAAAACAGATTCATGAACCATTTATTTTCAAGAACATACTCTACTGGAACCCCTAGAAATATCGATAGGATTCAAACCATTATTAAGCGCAGGTGCCCTGCCTTTGATCCCATGTCAGAAGGCTGCAAACCACGAGTATGAGCAATGAGACTGGGTCTCTGTCTGGGGCAGCAGCTGCTGAGATGGCCCAGTTTGCCCCTGTGGCCCTCACCTCGTTGGGAGTGGAGGCTCCAGAACCACTATAGACGTGACTTTTCATTTTGATTTTCCAGTTACTACCTTTGGGCCGGAGGACAGGCAAGAGCTGTCAGCCAAGGGAAAGGGAAGGCAAGCACCTTCTGAAGACACTAGGGGAGGGTCCTTCCTGCCTTTTCTACCTTCTTGTAGTTGCCAGAAATCCCTGACTTTGTAGATCCAGCAACCTCCACCTCTATCTTTGTGTCTCCACCATGTCTTCTCTCTGGTCATACTTATGTCTTGTTGTAGGACACCAGTTAGACTGAACTAGGACCCACCCCAATGACCTCATCTTTACTTGATTATATCTACAAAGACCCGATTTCCAAATGAGGTCACACTGGGAGGTAAAAGTGGGGGTGTTAAGACTGCAACATATCTTTGGGGGGAGCACAGTTCAACCCATAAATTGAATCTTTTGGCCTCACCATTCTTTAGTTATTCACCTATAAGATGGGGACAGCAGCACTTACCTCAAAAGGGTTTTTGGTGAGGATTAGATGAATCAAAATAACCAGAGAAAAGTTTTCGGTGCACATAAGACCACGATCCTAAATAAACAGGAGCTACTGTCATCATCATGATTGGCTGTAGTAAAATGTTCAGAGCAAGCATCCCTTTGGGGATGGACTCAAAACATGGACTGCCCGTAGTGGGAGGCCACAGAAGGGACTTGGTTAACCTGTAAAGCGTATATCCTTGATGTCTTTTCCAACCTGCAGATGATAGTAATTAAAGAACATTCATTAAGTAACTTTGACATGCAATTTGCTCTGCGGGATGCTGCCTGGGGGTGTTAATTCCACACTTGACCTGCTGTGTGACCTTAGGAAAGCCATTTAACCTCTCTGGTACCATTTCTTCATCAGTAAGTCTATGATAATGGCATCTGCACTACAATTATATCACTGTTCCAGATGCATATAACCTCCTTTCCTTTTGCAAATAGCAAAGTATTGTACAAACATGGTCCTTACAGTTCATCAGCTTCCATGGCTGCTGATAACCCAGGCTACAGTTCCCATCAATACTGCTGAAAGCTTTACAATTGTTTCTAATCCATAGCACAGACAGGAGAGTCCCCCCCAAATTATTGCAGACCATGCTCACTTTGTCCTGTGAGGCATATGTTTGGACAGCGGGCAGCCTTGTGTTGCAGTCTCTTAGCTTCACAGCTGACCCCTAATCATAGCTGTGTGACCTTGTATCGAAATTGTCTTAGCATAAACTCTGTTAATGGACATCCAGTTTCACTTGGCAACATGGAGCATTTCTCATTACAAGTTCTTCCAAAACCATATCCCGACAAAAGATCTGGAATCTTCATTGAACTTCTGTATTCCCATTGCCATCATAGTGCCAGTTAAATAATAGGCACTAAGTAAATATGTGTTGATATTAATGAGTAAATAGCTCATGCATTATCCCAGAACTTACTTCAAGATCCACATCCTGGCACGGCAACACGGCAATGATTTTATTTTAGTTCAGAGCTTAGTCTTACCCTCGTGTAATCATCCTGTAATCTAATTTGTTCACTTTCTACCTGCCTTGTGTTAGGAACAGTGCTGGGCACTAAGAAATACTTTGGTGAATAGGATGGGCACGAAGATCTGTGGCTCTAGCTTAAACGTTTGGGGAAACATTTGGAGAAAATAAGAGCCATATATCCCACTAAACGAAATTGGGTTCATTTGGGGCACTGTTTTATTCTTTTCCATAACCATACTCAGCCCCTCATTCTGACAGCTCTGTCTATGTTTTTAAACTATGTCTGGCTGCACTGCAAAATAAAATCAGATAAAGGTCCCTAGCATTTGATAAATGGTTTATTTAGTTGATCATCTTGGCTGCTAGGCTGAAATTCATCAGCTGAATTCTGCCAATTTTTCTGAACACAGCCACAATTTGCAACTACTCAGAGAAGCTAATGGTTAGATTTGGGGGAGGGAGGGGTTATTTATTTATTTACTTTCTCACTTACTTATTTAGTTATTTAGCAAATGAAAACAGTTTCCAAAAGAGGTCCTTAAAATGTGATCTTATCATTTGCATCCTGAAAGTCTCCTTACTCTTTCTCAGGCATCTGAGCTGAGCACTTTTCTTGGTTTGAATTGGCCTTTATCTTATTATGTATTATCTTCTAGATAATCTAAGGAAAGTGATAGCCTGCCCATAAAAATGTACATACAATAAAAGATATTAGGACTGTGAATGTAATTTATTTTCTATTTTCAGCTAGTAAAGGATTTTCTAAAACTTTATAATGCCCCAAATATTTAGGCTGAATGTGAAAACTGAAAAAAATCTCTTTCCTTCTTCCTATGATAAGTTTCACATCATGGCTTATTTTTAGATTTATGTGCATTTATTTGCTATGAAGAATTCAGAAGTCCCTGAATATGACAGGGAAGAAAACTGAAGAATTTTAGGGGGAATAGTCTATACAAAATAGTCAGTGGAACTGGAGGTGAAGCTGCCAGTCAAAATAGAACTATATGTTTGGTGGAGATGATCCAAGTTAAAATATTGTCACGTAGACTGCATCTCCAGAAACATAAGAAAAATATTTGTGAAATGATGATATCAAGTCAAGTTGTCTGAAAAAAAATCACCATAATAAAGGATATCATCTCCCCATGCCTTGAATGAAAGAGAGAAGCAGTTGTCATACTCTTGGGAAAATAAATATTTGGGGGCCTCCCTGATCTAATGCTAATACTTTTCTCATTATCATCATGTTTAAAACATTGGCAGTAATTACACACAATTCAATCATGCTGTCAGGAATATTATCTTTCTTTGTTTTGGTGGGTGGGACCAGAATTATTTCCACAGTAGCGTCCTCACCATTTCTACAAGCTATTTACTCATAAATATTTTTGTTAGGATAATTTCCTCCTTTTTTTTCTATCACTTGCTGCTAAAAAATAGAGGGGGAAGTAGATGTAAATAAATTGTCTTATCATTATTATATTGCATTATCCTTGCAAATGAAACACAGATGGTGAACCATCCTATGAGAATCACACTTGCTTTGTTGTGTCAGCAGATAAAATAGAACAGGGCAGTCACAAGGCAGGATGCTAAACCCTGGGCCCAGAAATTCAGTGGTAAACATGCCAGCCTCCTATTGATGGCAAGGGGGTTAGAGATGGAGAGGGTGCCCCTTATGGAGCCCTTCTCTTCTCCATTCTGAATAAATTCCAGCAGAACTGAATGAGTCTCAGGACTCTACTGAGCACACACACCCACACACACACACACACACACACACACACACACACACACCTGCAAGGTCATGGAATTTCAGACAGTCTCTAGTCATCTGGTCTGACCTCAACATAGCTGAAACCTGGTCTGAGAGGCAGGGTCCAATGCATGGGTGCTGGCTTCAGACTCTGGGCATCCATAACCCACCTTCCACCTCTGATTAGCTGTGAGATCTTGGGCAGGTCTCTAACCCCTCTAAGTCTCAGCTTCTTCAGCTGCCGCAATGAGGGTAATCATAGTCCCTATCTCATATGAGCTCATCTGGAAAATTAAAACAGATGTGTCAAGTGTGTAGGATGGTACTTAACCATAAACACCCTGTAAACATTAGCCAATATTAGTTATTCTCTTGATGGACAAAAGCTTGAAGAAGCAGGGTGAAGGTGGGTTTTCTTCCTCCTGCCACAGGTAGATTTATGCATGGAATCTGGCAGTTTCTCAGAGTTCAGTGAGACACTGAAGCCATGCAGCTGCCCAAATTCAGGGACAAATGCTGGTACATGTGCACAGAGCTCCAACCAGTGTCTGCTGAGACCACAGCACAGCACCAGGAGTCAGGGATGCAAAATGTCAGGCCGCCTGGTGAGGGGGTGAAAGAGACATGTCAATAGCAAACACATACAAAGACATGCTGTTTGGATTAAGCCTTGATGGCTGAATGAAAGCCTGCAACGAAGAAGGTGGGGAAGGGCATGACGGGGAGAAGAACAGCATGGGCTAAGGCTTGGCATATTTATAAGTTACTTGAGAGACTGGGGAGTTGAGGGTTATGTATAGATACTGGAAAATGACAGGGAGGTGGTACAAGATTACAAAGGACTTCAAATGTCATCCCAAGGATTATGGATATATCCTCCTGTAAATGCAGTACCACCAACCATATTTAAGCATTAAACACAACTCTCTTAAAGGCAGCATTGCGTTCCCAGGGCGTAACTTGGAGAGGCTGGGTAAGCTAACAGAGACATGATGAGCGGAGAGGCATTTTGGAGACAGACTCGAGGATGCTTGATGAATAATGAGTTGATTTGATTCGCCAAGATTTCTAGCCTTATCAAGGGGAGAGACAAGGAGTTACCACTTGAATCTAAATTTTGCCGATTGTTAAATAGATTAATAAGAACAGCCTGTTTTGTTATCTTCAGTCATTGTGCATCTAAAGACGATAGACAATCAGTAGTTACTTGGCACATGTTGAAGCAAAAGACACTTAACTTTGTCATTAAGAGAGATTCATCTTTTCAGATTTGACAAATGTTTAACTCTCTAAGCTTTTTTCCTTTTTTTTTTTGTTTTCATATGGTAAAAATAACTTAAAATGCAGGATGGTGATGAATTTAGACTATTTCTGTTTTACTGCCATTTCAAATCTCTCCATCTTAGTTTATGTCGAGTGCCCAGAAAAGCTGAAAAACTTTTTATTTTTTGCAAAAATTCTATTAGAGATCAATTTATTTTCTTTCATAATCCAAGAACTATGAGTGATGTTTTAAGGCAGGTTTCACTCCATTGACAACTTTCCAGCTATTACATCTAAATAACATTGTTCTGAATCCCAGCCCTATTAATGTCCTCAACAGAGAGACTCTTCAAATTTAGAACATATGTCTACTTCAGTCCTGACTTACAACTCTTAGGGAAGCTCCCACCATGTTGAGAACACCTGTAATTTAAGGAAAGGAAGGGTGATTGAGAGTCTTTGTAAAGTAGCTGTTTGCCAGGTACCTTGCATAAGTTCAGCCTCCAGCCAGGACATGGACTATCACAACAGCTGTGGGATGTTGCCAGTGCAAAACATTTTAAGGGAAGGTGACCAGAAGCTGAATACGTAGATGAAGGCAAATTAGCATACGCCATTTCAAGACATAATGGCATCTCAAAGTATCTGGGGTCTCTCAGTTTTGTCTTAAGAGGATGGCATCTCCTTGTGCTGTACTTTTCTATAGAATAGAAATTCATCGAAAATATTACTTGGTGTTCCAAAGGTGCGATCAATTTTAGTGGCCATCTGGCACTATAATATCATACTCAACAATGAAAGGGACTTGAAATTACAGGATCATCTATTAGATTAAAGGTCAGCAAACTGTTTCTTTAAGGGCCAGATGTAGATATTTTAGGACTTGTAGGTAAAGAGGAGAGATTCAGAGTATTATGTATTATATAACCATTTAAAATATAAGTATTAAAAATGTAAAAAGCATTTTTAGCTCCTAAGCCATGGAAACACAAATCCGGTGGCTGGCTCAGTGAGTGGGCTATAATTGGCCAGCCCGATCCACTATATCATCGATCAGAATGGCCGCAGAGGAGCTATTTCCTCTGTTGACTGGTATTCACATGTCCATATCTGAGGTCCACTTTCAAAATAATTGAATCACATCCATTAATCACTTTGGGTATGGAGACAGGAACTAGGTCATGAATAATGGGTCTGATTTCATTTTTTCGGCTCAAACAGTCCATTTCCGCCATGATTAAGAAACAGATAACCTCAGACACTTGGTAGTTAATTCTAAACACAAAATTTGATTCAGTAAGTGAAACAAATCATTAATCTAAAAATAGTAAAATAGAAAGTACTATCTAGACAGAGATGAAATACTAGGTGGATCCACTTTGAAATGACTTTTTTTATTATATCAGACCCCTGATGGCAGAAAGAATGGGGTGCAGGTGGGAAGGGGAGACTTCCCAGTGGAGGAAGCTCCTCTTTGAGCTGGAATTATTCCCACCAACGTGGCTGGACTAAGACGGAGGGAAGGAGTAGGTACCCTGTCCCTCCAGCCTCCAAAGGAATCTCTGAGGAGAAACTGAGATTTTTCTAGAGTTACCAGAAGACAGTAAAAGGCATTCTGTAAAAGACATAAATAACAATAAAAAAAAAAAGGCATTCTGGATTAGGCTTGGGACACTTCCCAAAAGATGCCTCACACCTCCCGATCCCCTGAACTTGAGATTAGGGCCACAGTAACAAAGAAACTGAAATGACTCCTTTGAGCATCTGCTGTGCATCCATCGCTCTCCTAAATCCTTGTGTCACCTTAATCCTGGTAACAACAAATGGGGTGGGCTGAATTCTAGGGATGGACACCCTCAAGGTCCCTGAGTTGGACCTACACAAGCCTGTCTCTCCCCCCGGACACATTTTCCTCCCTATTCACTTTATGAATCAGTGTCGTTGATTATCTATTTGGATGGTACCGTCACAGGGGATGTAGGGGAAGTAGAGTCTGAAATTGCTTTCAACACGGGAAAGCAAAACATGTTGAGGTTTCAAGGCAGCTTCTGTTCTGATGAGAATGTGGCTTTCAAGCTGGCCAGGTAACCTTGTCCAGATGGCTGAGCCCAGCTAGCTCCTAGAACTCTCTGTAGAGGTTGTGGAGAAAAGATATTACCGGGCAGGGTGAGGGGCACCCCAGAACCCCGAAACCTGCCTGCTCTAAATAGGTTCTGCTATCTGCCACATCAAGACAAAACATACTCTAATGCATAAGACCTTTAATGGAAAGGAACTTTAATATAATTAGTATACAATAAAGAGATGAGAAAGGAAAAATAAACAATATAGTTTCCAAATCACACCCAAAGCTACCCATCCCCTCATGGGTAAATACCCAGCCAAATAGGGTTAGCCCAAAGCAGGGTCACTGAGGCCAGAAAGGCTGCCACTAGTCTAAGGCACTGCCTATGGGTCCACTGGGAACCCATAGGAAAGGGACAGAAGGGGCCAGACAAGTCTAGAAGGAAAAGAGCAAAATCAAAATCAAGATAAAGGCTGCCATTGTTCACTTCCCCATAGATTTATCACCCACATCTGTTTCAAGTGTCTTCTTCCATGTCCCCCAAGTCTCTGGTACCAGTCCAGGGCCAAGAAACAAGCACAGCTTCTTCACAAGTCTCTATGCTCGATGTGCCTCCTCCAGAGCTCCTTCTATTCTCTGTCCTTCTTTCTTCTTTCTTTCCCAGTCTCCCCTCCAGCTTCCCTTCCCTGCTCAGCTCCACCCTTCCTGGGATGGGGTCCCTTTCCCTGAGACCACCCTGTTGTAGTGGCTCTCTCCTGTTCTAGCGTCCAAGTGACAATGGGTCCAATTCCTTTGTTGGGTATTTGGCAATAAGAATCGAGTAACTACTATGAGATACCACCTCACACCTGTGAGAATGGCACACATTAAAAATACAGGCAACAACAAATGCTGGAAAGGATGTGGAGAAAAAGGAACTCTGCTACACTGCTGGTGGGAATGTGAACTGGTCCAACCACTATGGAAAGCTGTATGGCGATTCCTCAAACTGCTAAACATGGAGCTCCCATACGACCCAGCAATCCCACTTTTGGGAATTTATCCAAAGGACACAAAAACACTAATCCGAAAGGATACATGCACCCATATGTTCATTGAGGCACTGTTCACAATAGCAAAGGTATGGAAGCAACCCAGATGTCCAAAAATAGATGATTGAATCAAGAAGATGTGGTACATATACACAATGGAATACTATTCAGCATTCAAAGAAAATAAACACATGCAATTTGCAGCGACATGGATGGAATTAGAGGGAATCATACTCAGTGAAATAAGCCAGAAAGAAAAGAAAAATATCAAATGGTTTCACTTATAACAGGACTATAAGGAAACCAAATAGGAGAGAGACACTCAGCGGGGGGGTGGGGGGGAAGCAGGGGGAGGGGAGGATAAGGGCACAAAATGGAATAGAAAAGAACACAAGGGACCATGGAGACGGATCATGGGTGAATTGGTGGTGGGCTACCCAAGGGGAATACAAAATGTAAAAGACATAAATAACAATAAAAATATATATTTAAAAATTTAAAAAAAAGAATCGAGTAACTTTTAAAAATTCCCCTAATGTTCTTTGGCTAAGCAATTCCACATAATCAAATATGAGTGCAACCATCCACCAAAGAACCAAACTAACTGCCCAACCTTTGGCGATTTGTTTGATAAATTATGCTATGCCCCTTCAATCGGGTTCCATTAAATTTTGTAAAATGATGTGGTAAAAGAGTGTTTAGTATAATGGAAGTTGAGTCACAGTATATTAACAAGTGGAGCGCAAAACACTGCATAAGCTATGACCCTCTTTTGTTTATATATGTATATTGTCTTATGCTATTTCAGCTATAACAAAATGCTATAGAAGGGATGGGGCAGGGACGGGGGAGAAACTTCAACCCCAGATC
Source organism: Scalopus aquaticus (assembly GCA_004024925.1). Classification (NCBI taxonomy): domain Eukaryota; kingdom Metazoa; phylum Chordata; class Mammalia; order Eulipotyphla; family Talpidae; genus Scalopus; species Scalopus aquaticus. The sequence continues at coordinate 32,280 of PVIJ01008535.1, forward strand.
TTTATTTCTTACAGTTCTGGAGGCTGCAAGCATGAGATCAAGGGACTTATAAGAAGTCCAAATAGACTCCTTATCACCGTGTCTTCCCATGGCAGAGACCGGAAGCTCTGGTTTTGCCTCTATATTTTGTAGGAAGCTAATTCCATCACAAGGTCACCACCCTCCTGTCCTCATCTAAATCTAATAACCTCTTAAAAGGTCCTCCTGATGTCATCCCATTGGTGGGTAGGGCTTCACTGTACCTTTTAGAGAGACAAGAAAATTCCACCCACTCCATAAACCAGAGTGCCCAAGGCACAAACGCCTTTGTGTGAAGGTGTCAGTGTGACCATGTCCGGACTAAAAGCGCTCCTAGCTTTCTTACAGCACAATTTCTAAGGCGTCTTCAGCTCCAGGTTTCTTGACTTCAAATACCCACCTCTCACCAGCTGGGTAACCCTGGAAGCGTTAGGACCTAACCCCTGGGGCCATAATGATGGCGTCTGTCATTAGGGCTTCTCCTCCCACACCACAGTCTGTGTGCCCGGAGGTATGAAAGCAGCACCATGTGGAGAACAAGCCCTTTGGGGCTAGGACTGTGCCTCAGTTTCTTCCTCTGTAAAATAGAAATTGTGCTCCTCCCTCCAGGACTATTGTGAGGGCAAGGACATAGGTATTAATTAAGAATTAGCACAAGCCCATGCCGAGAAGAGTAGCAGGTCCAGAGCCTTGTCTGTATTTCTAGTTTGGGTGTCGTGACCATATATTGTTTTTGGAATAAAAATAAAATTCTGTTCAGCATTTTAGAAAGCAGTTGCCTCATGGTCCTGAGGAAAGGGGATTCCCAGCTGAGACACCCACCTTGGTGGATGTTGGGGCTCAGGACCCCTACCTTTGAGTCAGAGACTAGCTTCCACAGGGGCCAGTCAAGGACACAACAATACAGACCAAGCCAGGTGCCGTGGCCTCCAGTCACAGGCCGCACATTTCCAATGTCAGGAAAGAGTATTTATAATGGCGCATTAAGGTAAATCTTGTCACAACATCCCGTCTAAGCCGATAAGCGCTCTCGTTTCTCTCGCTGACTCTGCCGGCAGTTCTATCTTGGCTGCAGTCTGGCCAGTGCGATTCTGGGTTCCTGCAGACTAGCAGACCAGCAACGGGTGTTTCTGTGTTCGTAAGACAGTCATGGGAAATGAATTTTTTTGACCTTTGCAAAGAACATCTGTTGACATGACTGTTGAGGTCCAGTGAGCGGCATCTCTATTTATGTTCTGAGAAATAACGACCCAAATTAAATTTCCTTAGCTTTTTTCTCTTACACTGGTCAACACTGAGATCATTACTGACTTTAAAAGGCCCTAATCTGTAGTATCTTGGTGTGCCGAACATGAATATAACCCTGAAAAAATTTTATTAGCTCTTGTTTTGAAGATATTTCATGTAACTCATTTTATATGTTTCACCATGTAAATTTATCCAATAGGACTGCAACAACATCCTAAATCAGCCTAGAATGATGTAACATTGCATCACATTGCATAATGCCATCATGCGCACATCATCCAGAGTTGATTGCATCATTTTCTGATGCAATGCAATACTACTGTCAGGCGGCTGCTGAAGTAAGCTGACGTCAGCAGTGCACTACATAAAGCCCTGTCAGAAAGGTTGAGCATAGAAAATATTTCAGACTTTGTGCTAGGCAGTTTAAGCTACTGTTCCATAGAAATATTATTTTATCCATTTAGGCACAATACAGAACAGTAATGCCTCGAAAGTGCATTAATAGCGTAGTCAATTTCTGCTCTATTTGTGGGGAAGTGACATTTGCCAACCAGAAGAAAAGTATCACTTCTCAAGTGAAGAAGGCTTATCATCTTTACTTCGGATGTAAGGTTGGTGTCCAAGACAAGCCTTGGGCCCTCATATATGCTGTGCTACATGGACAACACAGCTTTCACAGTGGTGAAATGGCAAAAGACCATCAATGCCATTTGCAGTCCCCATGGTGTGGAGAGAGCCAAGCAACCACATAAAAGACTGTTACTTCTGCTTGGTTCCTCCTCTTTCCGGCATGATAATCAAGCAAAAGAAGTTGAGAATAGTCTACCCAAACATTTCATCTGCATTGAGATGACCGTTTCAACAACTTGCTGCAGGGTGATGCAAAACAAGCATGGAATGCTTTTCGCCTATTGCCTACAAACTTTCTTGGGAATGTTAGGGCAAAAAACTACAAGAAACTAGTAGAAGACATGCTGATGTAGTATCAGAAACTTGGCTGCAATATGCCTCTAAATATCCACTTCCTTCATTCCCATCTGGATTTCTTCCCTGAAAACTGTGGTCTGGTTAGTGATGAACATGGCGAACGTTTTCATCAAGATATCGCATCAATGGAACAAAGATACCAGGGAAAATGGTCCACTACAATGCTGGCTGACTACTGCTGGACACTCCCCAGAGATGCTCCTGAACAGCTGTACAAAAGACAAGCAAAGAAATATCAAGTCTATGACTTGATATTTTTACAGGTATTAACCATAGGCCTATTACTATTGGCATGCATTTCATGATGTAAACATCAATTTATTGCAGATTAAGAAAAACTAGAACCAAAATTAGAATTTGTCATATTCATGTTGAGCACATACAAATTGATAGGAAATGACTAATTTTATTTCAGTAACATGACTTTTGTAAAAATTTGTTGACCAGTGTTATTTATCTTCTGAATTGTGGTGTGGACTTGCTTTGCTGCCTCCTACAGGACACCCTGCAGCCTACATTCTAATGATATGTCTCCCTGGACTCTGGCATTCTAAGGCAAGGAAGGCTTGAGAGACTTGCCCTCCATTCTTACCACTTGCACGTGCAGACCAGTGTGTCTACCGCACTACACAGCCATGTGAACACCGGCAGCACCCATGTGTTCAGCCAGATGTGAAATGAGGGCCCTGATACTCCCCGGATTGCAATATTCCTTTTACAGTAGGGAAGCCACATTCCTGCAGCTCGCCCATCCACCTCATTCACATGCAAAGAGGAGAGCCAGGAAACAGGATTTGATCCCAAAGTTTCTGCTGTGTTCTCCCCCAGGCTGCTAGGAGAAATGCATGAGCCTTATTGAGGAGAAATCTTAAGACATCTCAAGGACAGTCTGTAAGTTTGTAAAACTTACATCAGGGGTTTCCACATCCCTTGCTCTGAGTCTTTTCACACATTTGAGAAGCATGACTCAATTTCCCCCAGCTATCTCATCAGAAAGTCATGTGGTATAATGGTTTAGAGCTTAGGTTTGAACATTCTAGACCTCTGTGAAGGATTCCTGGCTCTGCATCCCATGAGCTGTGTGACCTTGGACCATTCATTCACCTCTCTGAGCTTCAGTTTCTTTATCTGTAAAGTGGAGCTCATAATATGACCTGTGGGGTATACAGAATAATGTCCCCCACCCACCTTCCCACCATCTTCATCCTCATTTCCGGAATCTTGAATATGTGACCCTACAGGGCAAAAGGGACTTTACAGTTGTGATTAAGTCAAGGATATTTGAGATGCAGACATTATTCTGGATTTTGCATTGGGGCTGATGTAATCACAAGGGTCCCTATAAAGGGGTGGGGGCAGGCAGGAATGACAAGAGTCAGAGAGAGCAGTTCTGCTGACTGTGAAGATGGAGGGAGAGGCCACAGTCCAAGGAATGCAGTCAGCCTCTAGAAACTACTAAGGGCCAGGATAGTTTCTCCCCTGGTGCCTCTAGAAGGAATGCAGCCCTGCAGACAACTTGATGTTACCAGAGAGATCCACTCTGGACTTCTGATCCCCCAGGGCCTAAGATAATCAGGATTTGTTGTTCCAGGTTGTTTTCAAGTTTCCAAGCTGCAGTCATTGGTGATAGTTGCCCTAGGAAACTGATACAAACTGCTTTGTATGGTTGGGAGCTGAAGGAACTGACGTGTGAAGTACATTTACATCAGCACTCAGAAAGCTCTCAACCTATAGTAGCTGTTGTTACCAGTGATAAAATAATGAGGAAACTCAAGGATAACTCAGATATAATCTAACCAGAGGTGTAGCCCACCTGGCCAGCCTTTGTAAGGCCTCTCTGGAAGATCGAGGGGCTGTCCTCCAACTCAGCTGGGCTTGTGGAAGGAAATGTCAGTGTTGCCCTCAGGAGGTGGCCTCCATGAGCCCTCATGAGGGTAACAGGAGAGCATGTCAGGTCTTTTTTGGTTCTGTAAGCCCAGACTTAGTCTCTCCAGAATGTGGTTCTCTGCATCCTATGGAGACCTGCACCTCGAGGTGCTCAATATACATTAATGAGAATGGTCACCTCCTTATCCCTTGAGCTGAGGGCATCAGGTGGGCCTTGGTGCATTCAGGTTAATGCTCTAGTATTGAGGGAGTAGGAGTTCATGAGTAGACCCTCTCCTCCCCTCCCAAACCAAACCCCTATGGAGTAGACACAGCATGACTGACTGGCATTACCAGTGATGCTGATTGATCAGGAAAGCTGTGAGTCTGGGGCCACATCAACTGGCTAAAACTTTATGCTTCAATTACAGACTTGGCCCCTCCCAATCATCAGCCAAGTGGGACAGCCATAGACCGCACCTCAGTGGACCCACCCCAGAAATCCAACACCAGGAGGGAGGGAGACAGATTCTGGGGCAGAGGGCGAGAGACAGAGAGAAAGCTAGCTGAGCAGCCACCCTCGCCATCCAGTACCTCCATCCCTTTCCCAGCTTGGAGAGGGGCAGGACACACTAGTCCACAGCCCCCTAGTCCACAGCCACCTTTTTTCTAGATAGGACAGGGTGTCCTGCTCCTCAGCATGGATGGGGTACCAGGAAGAGCCCAGCCTGAGCCTGAGAGCAGTTCCCTACAAAGAAACCCAAGGATGGAGAAATGGAGCTCCCAATCTAACCCTCAGTTCTCTTATGTGGGTTTGCTGTGCATGAAGAATTTGGGACAGGTTTTTTGAGCCCAGCACACAGAGAATTTCCCATTAAAAAGTCAGGAAAGTGTTAACACCACATGCCAAATGTTTCTCCTGTTGGGCAGAGCGGACCAGCAAAGCTTCTTGAAAATTTCTTTTGTTATGGGGGTGGAAAAGTCGATGGTCATGCCCTGGACTTGGCGGTCTCTGCTCTGGTGGAGTGGGTCCTGTGCCCCAGAACTGTGTCCTGTCTGAGTGCTGCAGGGGCTCTAGTGCAGGGACTGCAATGTACGAGCTCTAATGCAGGGGCTGTGCTGCAGGGTCTCTAGTGCAGGGCTGTAAAGCAAGGGATGCGGTGCAGGGGCTGCAATGCAGGGCCTGGAATGCAGGGGTTGTGGGACAGAAGCTCCAACACAGGGACTGTGCCACAGGGGCTGCCAGTGAGATATCAGCTTTGCCCTCTCTGCCGGATGCCCAGACCCCAACCACAGTTGGTGTCAAAGCCGATAATAAGATTACTTGGTCTCCCCGGGTGAACAGAGTAGTGGTTTCAAAGCATGTTTTTCTTCAGTAGCATTTGTTTATAGCGGCGTTTCTAAAATTAGGAAACACATTCATACAAGAGGGCAATTAGCATCCTGCCAAAGAAGGCCCATCATGATGTGGGCATGTAATTTTTAAGAGAAGAATCAACCCAAATAAAGCATTAAAGATTTGCTGCTTTAAAATCTCACTTCTCTGTAAAAAAAAAAAAAAAATCCCACAAACTTGTCTAGAGCCAGGGTCCTCATGTGAACTTTTTTGTCAAAATCTAAGTTAGGGGGGTACATGGACAGGGATGAGGAAACAGTTCCTGTCCTTCGCACTTTCTTCCTTCGGGGGGTGTTGGCAACCAGGGCAGCATTTGCTGCTCCCTGGCTGTTAACAGCCAAAATCACAGATATTTTCACATCACATATCACAGTGGATGAAGAATGTGTCCAAAAATTTCCCTGCTCTCAAATGCTTTGAAATTAATGTAATTACTAGTTTTGACTCTAGATCTCATTATTTATCAGGAAGTACATGCCCAAGCAAATCGGTTTTCTGCTATTTTGATAATTTTATTTCGGTATGTTCAATGGCTTTCTTTTGTCCACTCTCTTCTCTCCTTTCATTCATTATATGTGTTTCAAAGCATGTTATGAGAACGAGCCCGCAATGCCAACACTGCCTTGGGCACCAGCATAGGCAACAGAGTAGAAGTCTCTTCTCCCTTCCCAAGTACCCCCTTCCCTCTGAGAGAGCCTGCAAAGTTGGGTACATTGTCCTGACCTCCACCGCACTAGGCAGGGATACACTTGAGGATCGCTCTATGCCTTTGTCTTCCTTGTGTCTACCTGTCACATGTAACAGGTTCCCCAGGATGCTTTGGCACATGGTCTTGCAATAATCTTCTGAATTTATGGAAAAGGAAATGAGAAAACCCATCAGATTGTGAATTTTAAGTTTTGGGTTTCTGCAGCCCCCAAAATGACTCAGTCCAACAGTTGGTTCTAAGGAAGGCATAGCCATCTGGATGGCAGATTAGAGTGGTGTATTGTTTAGCTGGCAAATCTTGTAACCAAGGGCAGAGGTAGCCATGGTCTGCACACTCACAAAATGACCAGTCCTCATGCGTACTTGGAAGACTGTCCACGGCCGCCTGCGCTGCTGCATGGAGAGGCTTCTCAGCCACATTTGAGTTCTTCAGTAGCTAATCTGTGATGCTTCCCCAGGAGTAGAAGGTAGAAGCGGTAGCACGCTTGTCATGTTATTTGTGACCCAAGATCTACACCCATAGATCAGAAAACTGCTGTGTCTTTGACACTTTGATTGAGTTGGTTAATGTTTATGGAGCAGAACTCCTCACTGGTACACTCAGAGCCAGGTCCTGGGGAGACAGAAATAAATTAGTCATGGCCCCAACCTTTGAGATGTTCAGCCAAACTAGTGAGTCACAAGTGCAAGAAGACACAGAGTAGCACCTGCAGGCTTTCTCCTGCAATACAGGGCCAAGCCGGGAAGGCAGCAGAAGGAATTCTCCAACCTGACTGCTGGAAGATGAGAGCTATCCCGCTGGCCACATTTGCCACTGAAATCTGAGCTTCTCCCTGATATTCTAACTCTGATTATTCAAAAAAATATCTCCCAGACCGCTTTCTTCTGCATGTAGAAGCAACCTGATGATCCTTTAAGTGAGCTCGGTGCCTCCAAAAGAGATAAATAGTACTTCGGGGAAATAACAACATCTAGAAACATCTTCTACACCATAGTCCTCCTTGGCTTTCTGCCCTGCTCAGTCCCAGTGAATAAGTCAGGAAAGACAACCAGTCCCCACATAGATGCTCACAGGCCCCCACCAGTCACTATTATGGGTTTGCCTCTGAAGCAGGTGGGGAAAGGAAGGGAAAGAGGAAAGAAGAGCTCAGAGACGGTAGGAGACTTCCCAGGGTCACACAGCAGTTCAGTGGCCAGGGGTGATGGACTAGACAGAGTGTTAGAAACCTGGTGTGATGCTGTCAACACATATTCCTGGCTTCTGTCATTAACCCCGCTTTTATGGAATTTTTAAAAAGTGTTTTTGCTTTGTCTTATAGTTGGGATTTTTTCTCTTATACTCAGTCCAGCAGTCTTCTGAATAGATGGCAAAGATGTGTCTGACGGATGGGTTTCTCTTGGGGCTCTTTTGTAAGAAACAAAGAAAAAGAGTGAGATATTTAAATTCTTCAGGGATATTGGTTTTGAATAGATAAAGTGAAGAACATTTTTTATTCATATTAAAAGTGATAGTTGCATGTGGGGGGAGGGGGGGTGTATTTGCTCTCTGAGATGGAGCGAGAACACAGCACAGATCTTAGGATGTGAAATATGAATTTAGATGACATTTGGAGGAAACTGATAAACACACCACCCCACAATTGGACTTAACTTGCCTGTGAAAATCCTTTTGCAGCCCATAAATGATATAGTACAACTCGAAATTATAGAGATAAGTGGACTAAGCCTAATGGAATATTAAAAATACACAACACACCAATGGGAGAATAATTTTCTCTGGCAAAAAATCCATTTCTCAAAATGTTATCAGGAAATTAGAGGTATCTTGACAGCTAGCAGTAACCCTTAGAATAAGGAAATGTTAGCAGAGAAGGACCACAGTGGTTGTGGAGTGCTACCTGGAATTGTCCTGCTAGAAGAAAGAGGCCCTGGCCAAGGGGAGAAGTGGGTGCCCCAAACACCATGTGTCTCATTTCCAACCTACATATGGGCAGGAGGTGTTTAATCACCTCCTTATAGAGAGAAGAGGGAGACAGCCTTTCTAGCCAAATAGTAGGCTCTCTTCCACCCACCTGTGCAGGTGGTTAGTTTGAAAAGTGTGTTTGTATGTGTGTGTACATGTACATGTGTTTGAGCATGTGTATGACTCTTGGAAGAGTCAAATGGAGAGAACTAAGAGAGAAGGTGAAGTATTTTAAAGACCTTTCAGAGCATCAGTTATATAAGTTCAGGGTTCCCAGGACTTGAAATTTCACCTAAGATTTCCCCTCAGAAACTTTGAGGACTAATAGAAGGCTACCAACTTTTTACCTTGCCAAGAAAAGATATTTCCAACATCATTATGACCTTCTTCTCATGAAAGGAAGGGCAGTTCATACACTCATTGAAACACACATGCTTGCACACATTCACACACACACACACATGTCCACACTCATAGAAGGAGGCAGGTCATAATTTTAGAATGAATAAAATTGAATAATCTTAACCACTTGAATAAATCCATCCTTCTTATCTTGCTAAAGAACAGTAAAAATTCTGAGATGAATAAATATCACATCACTTAATACAAAATACTAAGAAGGAGCAGGAGGATGTTTCACTGTGATGGGAGACACAGTAAAGAATAAAGTCCCAAATGAAAAAGGAAGAGCTTAGGTTGAAAATGAGACAGGGTGTTAGGGGCACAACTAGAACCCGAATGTTTAATAAGAAATAAGCCCAACACCAGCAATGAGTGAGGATCCAGGTTCGGGGTTCCATCACTTCCTGGCTTTGGGGTCTGGGCTGGCTGCTTAACCTCTTGTACCCTTGAAAGGGGCTAGTAAAAGCAGCTACCTCATTGGACTGTTGCCTGGCGAGTGGTCACAGACATGGTTACCCAGCCCTCAGTGAGTGTTAGCTAGAAGCACTGGAAACTCCTTTTTTTAATAAAATACTTATAAGCGAAATCATCCAGGATTCGTCTTACTCTTCTGACTTATTTCACTTAACACCATCCCCTCCAGTTCCATCCATGTTGTCACCAATGGCAAGAGTTCATCTGTGAATATAAAGCAAACAATCAACAACAACCCCCCCGCCCCCACACACACACACAGCTCCTTGACAGGAACTGCCAAAACTAAACCAAAATGAACCCTAGAAATATGACTGCAGAATTGAGGCTACTGGAGGGGGAGGGATAGTGGGGATAAAGGAAGGAGAGGGCACAGTGGTCTATGGTAAAGGACTATGGGTATTCAGATGATGTGGTGATGAGGGCTGAGCTTATTCCCTTAAATCTTATGAAGTGTTGTAAACCAATGTTACAACAATAAAGGGGGGAGCAAATACGTTCCCCACAAAAGTTCTTAGGAACACTGATCTAGACCAGTGGCCGGGGCATCCTCTGAGTATGCACCAGAAGCAGCAGCAGCACCTGGGGCCCCTCAGAAAAGCAAATGCTCTGGCCCCACCCAGACCTCCTGAATCAGAACTTTGGGGATGGAGCCCCACAATCCTTTAGATGATGCCAACCTATAATGCCATCACTTAGCCCACTGAGAACCTCTGGTCAAGCCCCTTATCCTGAAAAACCACCTACATCCTGAAAATATTTCACAGATTGGGCAAAAATAAAGGAAGAAAGAAAATCACAGGTCCCTTTGAATTGAACCTCATTCTAAGCTCTGGGATTATATTGATAAAACAATTCAAAAATGATCTTTGAGCCTATAATGCCTGCTGGTATCACCAGGAAACAGATTTGAGACAAAATAAATGGAGCTGGATCCTCCTTCCAGGTGGCAAAGCACCCAGCCAAGCTATGCAGCAGGTCTGAATGTGACCCCAATCACACAGCCCTCACTCGGGTGCTGACCACCAGACACGCGTGGGAAGGCGGGCCTCGGCCCACTGGACACGTCCGAGATATCAGAACAGACCCTCTGACAACGCAGGTGGTGGACCTAGAAAACTTCTCCAAAATACACAAAACAAGCTGCTGCTTTGAAAAGATCAGAGACAAACAGCACGTGAATCAGGTCTGCCAGCCTAACTCCTTTTCCAAATAGTGAGAAAGACTTAGATGGAAAGCAGGAAAGTTAAGAATGGTTTGGGCTAAAATTTGCCACATATGTCCAAAACGGTCTTCTTGGAGGTTAAAAGTTTGTCAGCAGCAGCTGAAAAGCTTGACCTGAGCATGAAAACGCCCTGTGTGCTGTGCGGGGCTGCAGCCGGGCTGAGCGTCAGCGACTGGCGCAGCTGTGCACCCTGCTCGGGCATGGCCAGCACCGCCTTTGTCCCCTGAATTCACCTGCATGTAGTGGATCCTCACAGCCCCCCTAGGCAGTACATGACATTGTCATTTTATGGACTTGGTCAGAGATACCCCCCAAAATTCATGTCTCCCAGAACTTCAGAATGGACAGTTACTTAGAGATAGCATCTTTGCAGATGTAACCAGATGAGGTCCTGTTGGATTAGGATGGGTCCTAAGTCCTCCATGCCTGTGATACCCCTTGAAGAAGAGACACACAGATGGGGGAAGCCATGTGAGGCTGGAGACTGGAGTGATGCAGAACAGCCAAGGGCTGTCTAGAGTGCTAACAAATCGTGGGAAGCTGAGAAAGAAGCCTGGAGCAGATTCTCCCTCAGAACCTCCAAAAGAGCCAACACTAATGGTATCTTGATTTTGGACTTTGGGCCTCCAGAACAGTAGAGTACACTGCTGTTGTGTAAGCCACCCAGTGTGGGGCAGTAGGACACACCCTCACTAAGACTAGCAATGTGGCTTGAGAGTCATCCCCTGCCAGGCACACGCAGCCCTCACAGCCAGTGAGCTCCGGGCAGCCGGAGAGGGCTTCTGCGGAGTCACCTCATGTCTCTGGGTGGCTTTCTGAATAAGTGAGGACTCTGCCTGCAGAATGAAACCTCAACTGAGTGACTGGATTGGATTACTTTTTAAGTATTCTCCTAACCAACTTCGAGCCTCTTTAATTAGAATTCTGAAAGCTTTAAAACAACTCCTGCAAAATTCATTCTATAGCACTTCCTATTTAAGCATTGCTCTTTTCTCTGTGGGGACTTTGGAAGTACTGTTGTTTTATGGACTCGGGAGAGTTAGAAAGCAATCATCATCAGGGCTGGTTCTCACTTCAAATGTCTGCATGCACTTGGTCTCTCACACAACTAAAGAGGGAATCTATATCAGGAGAAAAAACTTGCAGTGCATTGTCAGTTCCCTGCATGCAAGCTAGAAAAAGAAACCAGTTAAGATTCACTGGGGTGAATGACTAGAAAATTGCCCCAACTGTCAAAGTTTTCAATGTTAAAAAGCAATGCAAAATTTCTCAAATACTTCAAAATTCTACATGTCATAACAGGGATATTACCAAAATATGAGAACTTGGTTTTATAACAGGGAAAAAAATGTATTCTTTTTCCAAAAGCCACAATATTTGGTTGAGTGCATGAAGGAGTAAAAAATACACCAAGCAAAGCATTCATTTTGTTTAGAAATAAAATAAACAGTTGATTTTGACAGTGCGTTCATGTAATCTTCTGTAGAGTATACATGTATGTATCTGTACAAGGCATACTTAAAGGCATATAGGCACACATACACAGCTAGAAATACCTTCTCTACTTCTATATAGAGAAAAGCATAATGTGTGCATACACACACATATACAAGACAAATAAAGTAAATGGAAAGCTGATGTGTGGGTGTAATATTATCTTGTTGCCCATGCTCTTTACATTGGAAGAGCTATTTCCATTTCTATCTGAACCCAGAAAATTTAATTCAGTATTGATCCTAGTAGCTTATTCTGAAACTCAAGCTTTCTAAGATCCCATCCAAGAGTATGTGATGTGTTCCTATCTTTGCCATCAAAGTATGTCATGTAAACGGGGGTCCTCGCATAGCTCCTGTTATTTGTGAACTCAGAGAGGCAGGTAGAAAATCTCCTCCAAGTATTTTGCACTGTTTGAAATTTTTCTTTGCTAAAGAACAGGAAGCCAAAGCAATTCAGAGAGGAGTCTAGAGCGTTGCTCTGTTCTGAGGTTCTCTTCTCACCAGAGCTGGGACCACTCTAATTTTGAGATCTAGAGCCAGCATTCATGGTATTTCTCCTTGTGAACACTCCACTGATTTCTTGCCCATAAGACCAGTGCCAGCATCACAGGAAGCTAATGTGTAAGGCAGAATTGAGAAGCCAAGAATCTGATTTTACTTCATTTTTTTCAAATGAAACCAAAATTTGCAGGAAGCAATTTGTAAGAAATGATTCTTTTTTCCAGCTTACAAGTGCTTTTATTTTTTAACATGTTGATTCTTTTTATTCTTCAGTGTAACGTAACTATAAAAATTCTTCAAAAGAAATTATTTTTGACTAGGCCTTTAAAATAAAATGTACTGCTTGGTCCTACTTAATCAAATGCAGTCAGCTCTTGAGCTTTCCTTTTTTTATTGAATAAATTTGACATGTGGCATTATGTACACATAAGGTGCTGCAGGGATGTGACTTTGAGACATTTACATATTGCAATGTACCAGTGTGTTGCGAAACTCTTCACAGGGTGAATTACAGACTAGCTATAAGTGTCATTTCATCACAGATGGGGGATTTCAGCGTGAGACCTTGCTTACTTGTGTTGAAACAGTGGCTATCTGAATTGTCCTTCCTTTTATTTAGAAAGGCAAGTCATTTTTATTGATCAGAAGATAATCTTTAAGCTCCTGCTCTCTTCCTGGTTCAGTGTTTGGAAATGAGAGCACAGTGGTAAATAAGCCAGCTGCAGCCCCTGTCTCTGTGAGAGTTATAGCTTAACAGAAAAAACACTTAACCAGAAATTCAAATTCTCTAAGTGTTGCCTAGAATCTTGGGTAGACTTGAAATATACAGGAGAAGGGGCCTTACCGAAGTTTTTGAGACTTGAATGTTGTTTAGCCAGGAAACAGTTAGAGGGATAGGAGATGGAGCAACAAAAATATTACAGGAAGAGAGACCAGTGAATGTAAGAAGTTGTTGGTATATTTATTGAGTTTAAAGAAGTCTAGATGCATTGACCATCATATTTTTCTGGATGAGTGCCTAGTCATTATGGCAAAGGGGAAAATTCAACTGAGTTCCTAGAATCTTTTCCTGGCCCCAGAAAGAGTCTTTAAGGTCCTTGACCATGACCAACTCTGCCTTTTGGCACCGTCAGTTCTTGCAAAAGAGGATGCTCAAGAGGGTGGTTCTGAGAGGGTGCCAGAGGGGGTTGTACTCAGTAGAGGAGTCCCTCCAGGAGAGCTCAGGAATACAAGCTGGCCAAAAGAGGCTCACTGACAGATGGTCAGTCTAAAAGCAAAGTTGGTATACTGATCAGGACCAGACTAGATACACTACAGTACCAAGGTAACGGCAACACTCGAGTAGGCCTAATGAACAAAGGTTCTTTCTGGCTCCAGCTACATATTCAACATGGGTCTGTTGGGGAACTCTGCTCCATGCCGTCATTAAGACTGATGGAGGATTTGCAGCTTATATGATGGGGCACTGTGACAGAGGTGGCTGGTGGCTGTGACAGAGGAAGAAAGAGCTGAGGTATTGGAGACCAGCTCGAAAGCTCAACTTGGATAGGGTGGAAGGGGCATGTGCCACTAGCTAGAACTAGTACTGGCCCCCCCTTTTGAAGGGGGTGAAAAGTGGAAGGGAGCATGGGGATTGTGCCTGGGAAGTGACTGTTCTCTTGTACTTGTGGTCTGGGAAACAAGGTGAACTGGTTTAGAGGCTTGAAGCTGGATCCAAAGGGCGGAAACTCTAAAGGGAAAGAATTGCTGAAAATGCATAAGAAGAAACAAAGTAAGCTATGGATTGGAGGCTTTCTTTTATAAATAATAATAATGGTAGTAGGCAACATGTTGACTGTACCCACTAAGTGTGAAACCTGGGCTGTACCTAGATCGTGCCACTTAATGTTCCCAACCACCCTGGATGGTAGGTTATTTCCACTTTACAGATGAGGAAATCCAGCCCTAGAGCAGTGAACTGACTAATGCAGACCACTGCGCTTAGGGTTCGTTGGTCCCAGTCCCCAGGATTGACCTGTTCCCAGAGTCATCAACCTTACCATGGCCTGGGAACCTATCAAACGCAGTGGAATGGAGAATGGCATTTTAAAAGGCTACTACACCTTAGACATCCAAAGGCATTTGCTTAGGTTGGAGGCATTTATGACCTATGCACAGAAGGAGAAATGCCAGGAATCTTGTCTTGCCTCAGCCTACCAGGATGACTTAAAAGGATGCAAACACAAAACAGGTTTCCTGGGCCCTTCATCACAGCCCAGTGATGAGCAAGGGAATTTGCAATATGGACACACAGAGCAGCCTCCAATGTGTAGTCTCTAGAAGAACCGAGTGGCCTCAATAACATTCCAGATATATAAAAAGAGCTAATGCTTTTTTTAAAAAAAAAGATCAAAATGAATTTCACATCACAATTTTACATTGCTCATTTGAAGGAATTTCAGTGAGCTAACAGAAAGAGAAAATTAGCCACTTTAACTATAGTGCCTTGAAAATTAGACTAATCCAGTTACAAGTTTATAGACCCTTTGATCTAGAGCCAGAGATGTTGCCGAGAAAAGAAATTAAAGCTGTTTCTAAAATGTTTGAATAGAACTGTTTAAATAAACCTCTTTAGTTGAACTTAAAATAGTGCAGGCAAGAGATAGTGAAGGCAGAGTTAGAACATAGGTGGGGGGAAAGGACATAGGAGGCACCCCAATACAGAGGTACAATCCCCCCAGTTTGATTAACTGAGAAAAATGCATGAGGAGTTTAGCTTTTAGTGAGTTTATTAAAGCTAGAGAACAAAGGAAGAAATACAAATGGTCAGCAAGGAGACCTGAGGTCCTTTCACTGGCACGTTGAGTTTGAAAGATACATGCAAAGAAGTTAGGTCAGAACAGATGGCAAATGAGAGCAGATGGAGGTCTGGAATTCAGGAAAATGGACAGGTCTGGGGGCTTAGGCCTGTGCACCTTCAATATATAAATGTTGACCAAAGATAAAATGAAAATAGCAGAGAGTATCAAGATTGACAGGGCATGGAGCAACTGGGACTTTCGCCTCCTGCTGATAGGAGTGTTCACTGAATCACTTTGGACCTCTTTCACAGTGCTTACAAAAAATATCTCCACACAACCCATGACCCAGCAACTTACCTCCTCAGTAGGCCCTTGAGAGACTCAAATGCTTCCACCCACTTCCATTCCACCAAGGGAGCTTTCACAGAAAGTATCTCTCCTAAGGCTTCAACCATTGTCTCCCAAACTTCAATTTTTTTTAGGATTGCCACAATTTTTGCCATAGCTATCTAACATTTATTCTTATATTTACTTTGTGTGTTTTTTATAGAAACACACGCCCCTTTTTTTCAAAAAAAGTATTTTTTAAATGTAGAACTAACCTTTTTTCTTCTTGTTAAAGTAACATTGGTTTGCAGCACTGTATAGGTTCCACATGTACATTTTCTCACCTTAGCAACTGCATCGGTCTCACCACCCCAACCGCCAAATGTTCATCACCAGCCAACTGCCACTGTCTACCCATCCCTCACCTCCTTCCCCTCTGGACACCACCATTCTATTGTTAGAGTCTAAGGGTTTGTTTCCTTTTTTCCCCTGTATGTTCCACAAATGAATATTTGTCTTTCTCCTTCTGACTTATTTCACTGTCATTATCCCCTCAAGGTCCATTCACTTTGTCATTAATGGGCAGGTTCCATCTTTTTTATGTGTGAGTAATATTTCACTGGCAACACACTTTCTTTTACTTCAGTAAACTATCTGAGTAGGAAATGCCATATTTCTATTGGACCACTATAAATGTAAAGGCAGCATTTTCCTAGAACATATTCAATTTAAATTATTGTCTGCTGCCTCATGTAGCAGCTACCAGTAATTAGTTCTCTCCCTCTTAGAGTTCTTCTTGCTTTAGGGGTTTATGGCTTTAAATTATAAAGTAGTTGTCCCCCACACAAGACTGTAAAGTTGCCCCCCCCCAATAACAATAAGAAGCACAATAAAACAAAACAAAAATAGAAGACAACCCATAATGCAGAGACATTCTACAGAGGAGGGGGAGAGAGAGGGATCAAGACGAGGGGGTAAGAGCACAAGGGACTATGGTGATGGTGCCAGGGAGGAAAGTCTATGGGGACAACACCTGAGAAAAGAAAGCAGATATTGTAAAAAAAAATTAATTGTTTTTTTAAAAGCAATCCAAAAACAAAACCAAAAAAAAATAGCAATTTTCAGATTTAAATAAGCCAAAAATAAAGACCCTCAGGAAAGTTCAAAAAAAAAAAAAAGAATGAAGGTATCTTTTTTCCTTTGGGGTTAAAAACAAAACCAAACCAAAATGGAAAAAGCAATCATTTTTTGAAAAACCAAAATTCTTGTGTTAATATTAGTAGTAACAGCCAGGGAACCCTCAGCAGGTTTCTGAAATTGTGGTGTCAACAGCCACAATAAAATATGGGGTAAAGACAGCTTATCCCGCCGTCTGCTGTGCGAACTGGATGACAGTACTGTGAAGGCTCCTTGAGAGGTGTAAAGCAATATAAGAGTTTTACAAATATTGATGTGATCATTGACTGATGCCACTGGGTATTAGAGAAATCAATCTCAACCATGTACGTACAGACCAGCCAGCTACTGAAAAGAACACAACTGAGCATTTCCTAGGCCTGTTGATGTTCCCGTGTGACACAAGCTGGCTTCGGAGTCTGATGGGCCTGGTTAGTGCTGGTTCTGCCCCTGACCTTGAGCTAATCGACCCCTGGGATCTTTAATATCCTCACCTATAATATGAGGCTAATTGCCCTACTCTATGAGACTATTGAAGCTTAAATGGAACAGCAGGCAGGCCGTGCTTATAAAGTGGGCGTGTTTTTCCAGTCATCTTCTGAGCATGGGCACCCGCATGTGATGAAGATAAGATGAGCCCACAGCCATGACAGCCTGCTCCCCGCTAGGACCTTCGTCCTGTGGAGGCTGGGGACCCCAATTCGCGCTTGCTGCAGAGATCCCATGCTAACTCGCTCCCCGCTGTGAGCTGCCTGCTTAGGGGTTGGCTTGACGTGCCCTGACATGCCACGTTAGCCACCCCCATCACAGCTTCCGTGTTCTCAGAGAATCTTTATAGATGGGCCATAATGGCTTCTTCCTCTCCTTGATAATGGATCGCGTCAAAATGAGTCCTGCCATTTTTTTAAGTCATCTATTCTCTACCTGATGGGGCATACAATTGTATCTCATGACCATTTGTGTTATGGGCCATCAGAAGTTAAAGCAAGTCTATGTAATAAAGCATACTGGGGAAAAAGTTCTACAGCAAAATATGCAACCGCAGACTTTCAAATGTTAATCATTCCATGGTGTCAACGAGGCCTGGTCTCTATTACAGGCGTGACACGGGTGATACTTTATTTTAAAAAATGGAACCATTTTTGAGTTACAGGAACACAAAAATGGTCTGTGACCAATAAATGTCTAGTTTTATACTGTTCAATAAATGAAAATAAAGAACACAGCGCAGTAGCTAGCACACCAGGTCGTAAACACCTGTGGACCGTCCGTCATCAGTGGTGGCTGGTGCCAGCTTCACGGCCACCGGCCTGTCAGGGCCCGCCCTTCTCCACACGCGCGTGCTGACACAGGGCCAGGCCGGCCTGGACTCCCGCCTCAGGCATCCTCCCCAGACCTCCCCAGAGGCATCTCGTCCCACCTGTAGGTTTAACTCTCTTCAACCCCAGTGACTTAAAGTTTTTTTCCCCTACACTTTAGAACTCAGCCCCAAATCAGGCACCTAGTGGTGTCCCCTGTTCCCCACACTAGCCCCCTTTCAGACTCGACCTCAGCAGGCGTACTCCCTCTACCGAGGGCTGCCTTCATCTATATCCTCACATGGCTAGTACAGAATCACCCTTCAGGTGCTGGCGGAAACACTGTTCCTCAAAGAAGCCTTTAGGACCTCTAGCGCCCCTACTGCATACTCCTCGAGCACCCTTTCATGGATGCTTTTCCTTCCTGTAACGGTCCCCGCCATAGCGGAGTAGAGAGCTGTGAGGTGTCGGCCTCCCCACCCACGTGTAGTGAGTGAGGATCCCCCTGTCATCTTCGCACTGTAGCTCCTGATCATCTCTGTGCCTGGCACTGCAGGAGGAGTTGCGTGCGTGGTGGAGGCCAGCCAGGCTACCTGGTCTGACATCAAACTCCTCTCCTCATGACTGGGCTATGGCTCTTGGAGCTGGAAAGCTGAATCCTCTTTAGAGGATTTCTAAACCCAAGTCCCATCTCATCATCTGCCCTACTCTCATTTTCTTTTGCCAGAGGCTGACATTCCACCCTAGAATCCACTGTGGTGTCTCACAGCACAACTAAATTTCCCCACAGCAGAACCAAGTGCTCCTAAACTCCCTGTTCCTGAAGGGGTATCCAGAGACACCCCTTATTACATGCTGAACTCTTGATATCTGTTGCCTCCTATGCCCAGACTCTTTTCTGAGTGCCACCTCTTGTAGCTGACTGGGTCACCTCCTAGTCCCTCCAGTTCCACCCCAGTTAAGTGCATGTCCCATTATACAAGCTACACCCTGACCCTTTCACCCAGTCTGCTGTATTCTGCAGAGCCCACATGAAGAGTGCAGAGGGAAGCCAAAGTCACAAGTCCTTCCCAAACACTCCAGTCCCATATTACACGCTCCCAGAACAGAGACATCCCCTGTTCCAGGGCAGGTGACACAGTCAGAACCCTTATCAGGGCCTTTGTGTGAAGGTCACTTCTCTGCCCCTATCACCAAAGGCTCTAGGGTAATTGGCACCTTCCAACCAAGATGCTCAGATCATAGCTCCTAATTACTTACCCAGCAGCCCGCCCACAGGAAGTGGGTATTATTTCAGTTGTATAAATTAATGAAACAGAGACTCAAAGAGTTGAAATGTCACCATATTTGTCACGACCTTACCATTCAATAGATTTGTTTTCATAGAGAGTCTTGTGCATTTGCATTATGTGCAGTTAGGAGAATGAATAATGCATTATTAGAAGAATAAATCAGCATATAATATACATGAGTAATATATTCCTACCAGGCCGAGTGAAGGAGTAGATACTTATTTAATGTGTTTATAGAGAAATAGATTTAGAGGTGTGTAACCACACTGTTATGAGTCCTTTACAGATACAGAAGCAGAAAGCTCACACATGACTTCCAAATGACATAGTAAACAGATCAAAGAAGCACAAATTTCATATTTAACACCCACTCTTACTAGCTGGGAGACCTTGGCCAAGAGATGGGGGCTCTTCATCTTTAAATGAGGACCAGAACTCTAACACTGCATGAGACTTAGACAAGGTATTGTAGGTGGTGGGGTTTGAGGGGCTGCAAATCCCCCCTAAACAGGAGATGCTAAGGTCAGTAGACTAAGGTCTTTCTCTTGGTAGATTCTTGCTGTGTCAACTTAGACAAAATACTTAAGTATTTTTGAGCCCTAATTTTCTCATCTATAAAAGGAAGTTGTTGGTCTGATGGCTGCACAGTGGACTCTGATGGCTATTTGCTTAGGATGAGAATGAGAAACACAGGGAATGACGGGGTTTAGGTTGTGTTTAGGTCACATGCCTGCCCTTTGAGCTAGTCACAGTGGCTAGCATTGAGGGCTTCTGAGCTCTAGACAGATCCTGCCTGTTTCCTGGTAACTGACATTTATTGAGCACTTTCTGTATGCGAGGACCCGTGTTTCAAGTATGTTACTTGTTTACCTTTTGAACACAGCAGAAAAGAAGTTCTAGAGCTACATCTATGAGAAAGATGTAAAAACTGGCTACAGAGCTAAAAAGCAGTGGAGCTAGAATTTGTTCAAGAGATTTCTCAGACTCCATAATCTACACTAGTAAATGGTACAGTTGACAGACTCACCTTTACTCCTGGCAGCAGGGAGGGCATCCCAAACAGCACCTGCTTGTTGTCAAGTCCTGGATGATTTAAGCACAGTTCCTTCCCCAAATCCTGTTCCCCAAATGCCAACTTCCATTT
Organism: Scalopus aquaticus; assembly: GCA_004024925.1. Taxonomy (NCBI): domain Eukaryota; kingdom Metazoa; phylum Chordata; class Mammalia; order Eulipotyphla; family Talpidae; genus Scalopus; species Scalopus aquaticus. Next base: position 52,581 of record PVIJ01008535.1, read on the forward strand.
TGGTGTCACAGTCATAGCTAGCAGAAGTATGATGCCCACAGAGACCCAAGCCCTAATCCCCTAGGACCTGGGGATGTGTTGCTTTACCTGAGGGACTCTGCAGAAAGATGAAGGGGCTGCTGAGATAAGATTACCCAGGTTCTCTAGTGAGTGCAAACAACATTTCCTGATGGGTCAGGGAAGATGTGGTGATTAAAGAAGAGAACCAGAGATCACAGCATGAGAAGGATTCTTGCCACCATTGCTGGCATTGAAGATGGAGGAAGGACTCACAAGCCAAGAAATGTGGGCACCTCTGGAAGCTAGAAAGGGCAAGGGAATGGATCTCCCCTACAGTCTCCAGAAGGAATCACCTCTGCTAACACCTTGATTTTAGCCAAGTCTGAGCCTAGAAATATAAAGTAATACATATATGTTGTTCAAGTCACCATATGTTTATGATTTGTTACAGCAGACATGGGAATTGATGTAATTGTTAAGGCAAAACCAAATGTAGCTGCAAATGCCACAGCCACCACCCTTGAAAATCAACCAGTCATCAGGGGCTTCTTAATGTAGGGAGAGAATGCTTAGGGGGGGTGGTGATTTAGGTTGGGGGGATTTGCAGAGCAGGATGGGGTAGTCTTTTCCCACTACAGAGTGACAGCTCTCAAAGTAGGGCAAAAATGTGCAGCCCAGGTAATGAACCCTGCTACCACTCAAACCATAAAGGAATGGAATATGTATCTTCTACCTCTTATTGCTTGTACCTCAAACTCTCACTTCTCAGAAGGTGACTGTGACATGGGGGTGAAGGGGAGAGAATGAAACTCTGAGGACATACTGCCTGGTTCAAATCCCAGGCCTAAAATCAACTTACCAAACAGGTTATTTAAATTCTCTGCTTCTTGGTGTCCTCACTGTAAATTAAGAATGATGATGATGATGATGATGATGGTTATGGTGATATTGATGCTATTACCTGTCTCTCTGGGACATTATGGGGATTAAGTAGCTGCTGTAAAGTACTGAGAAGTTAGCCCACCACATAGTAAGCACTCTTACTCTAGGCTGTTATTATCACTCTACGTACTCACCTAATTCTCCATCCCCGTCCTAATATTTCATCCCCAAATGTGACGGGAACAGTAACAAGTAGCATTTGCCCAGTATCTCACAGCTGGAAGAGTATTGGGTAATTTCATCATAGCAACACCTTGTGATGTGGGCCCACTCAATGTCTGCTTTACAAATATAACTCAGGGGCCTCCCTGATGGCGCAACGGGTTAAGCGCAGCGCTGTCGGCAGCTGTGGTGCGAGTTCGATGCCCGGGGAGATTCCCACATGGCGCAGCAGACCTCTCCTGCCTCGCCTCCTGCTCCCCTCAGCAGTGTATTTCGGTCCATCTGCCTCTTCTGCTCCCTGCTCTGTCTCTGGTGAACCCTCTCACCACCCCACACCTCTGTCCTGCACCCCAGCTTGTATGCAAAAATAAATCTTTTAAAAAGAAACAAACATAACTCAGAGAGGGTAGATCATTAAACCAACATCACAGAGCCATCATGTGGTAGTGTTAGGAATCCAATTAATAAATCAGGTAGGAACCAGGGGAGAAGATTGAAAGCTTACTTTCAGCCTTCAAACTTTTCTGGTTTGAAGACATTCCTCAGCTCCAGCCAGCACAAGTTTGTCTTCTTTGGCATTTTTTCCTGATTTAGGAGGTATTGAAACTTCAGAGGTAGCCCCAATTTTTGCTTCAAAGCAGAAACCCTGGTAGAAATTTGGAGGCAAAGGGAGTTTTAAGGATGGTCAGCTTTTTTTTTTTTTTTTTTTTTACTGCATTTACCCTTAGCATTATAGAGAGGACCCTGGGAACCTGGTTTCATGTCCTCATCTGTAAGGAAGGAATCATCTTCACACCTTAAAGCAAATGCTGAGACAATACCCGGTAGGGCCTTGGTACCAATGGACCACACCATCAACACTCAGTCCTGTTCTGTACATGATGCCATTAGAGTGACAATGGCATTCGCCAGTTTAAGTACCTTTGAGATCACAGGTATCAGCGCCCAACTGTACACATCTCTATGTTCTCAGTAATGTTTTGTTAAGTACCAAAAACCTCACACAATATTAGAACCAGAAGAAATCTCAAGGCTCTTCCCTTGGATGAGTTTGTTGATTTACCTAAGGTGTACAAATACCGTGTTGGGAAGCCCAGGGCTAGACTCACCAAGTTTTTAGAGCAGAAATACACCATGAGACACAAGTATGCGCCCCTCCGCACACATGCACACACACAGCTCCATCCACATATCCAACTCACACAACTCCTTAATAATCCCCTTAATAGCTGTGATAACTAAACATATTCCATTTTAATAACAGTTTCATGTGCGCCTTCTCCCTTAAATCTAAATAATGTCCCTACTGCTATCCCAAAAGGAATACTGTAACTGGCTATTTGCTTTAATAAAGATGGGGAAATTTTGGTTAATCACATTTTAGAGGGGAAAGTGTACATAGAGAGGTTTTAAATTGCAAAATTAAAAATGTGAACGTGAAATGATTTTTCCGTGAATGTCTTCTCCTTAGGGAAATGTGTCCTTCTACTGCCGTTGGACTGACTGAATGGGCTCGTTACCCCTCTGCGGGGATTACAGTGAAACATCAGCTCCTGTGAGACTCATTCTCAGGTGCTGAAAAAATAACAGCTAATGGGCTCTCGTTGTGATAGTCCTCTGTGACAGCACTTACATGCACATATAGATTGCATGAGACTAATTCCTAAAGGGATTTGCTGCTGTGAATATAAGATAATCTATTTCTAGGTATCCTAAATGGTGCTTAGATATAATTCTAATGAACACTATTAAAAATATTTTGAAAAAAACAGAACATGTACCATGCTGGATGCGCTTTTGTTTTCATCCTTATTTCTAAATAGTACATTTATGGCTCAGCGCTGGCTACAGTCAAGCTAGAGACATCTTAGTACAGCTTCTCCGAGATTTTATTTTTCTTTATTACTCATTGTGGTTGAGGACTCATGACTGTGTGGCTGTTTAATTGGTACGGGTCGCCTTAAGACATGTCCCAAGAGTAGTCATGCTTGGTTACAAAAGAGTAGTCATAGCTGCGTGGCTTGGACCCCCGGCCTGAAGCGCAGCGGCTTCTTTGCAGGGAATAGAAAAATCTCAGAAGACCAGTCAGAGGCCATTCCATGCAAACCCTGCCTCACAACCTCTCTACCCTTTGGAAGTGTTACCCACAAAGGCAGCTTGCGGCCTTGACACATTCAGCCCAGTTGTGGGACTCGCTGAAGTCAGAGGGGTGGTCTTCGTATCTGGGAGCTCAGACTCTGCATCCAGTGTATGTGGATTTGAATCCTAGCTCTTCCACTCACAAGCTAGTCTGACAATATATATTCAGATCATTAACAGGCATTGCCTTTTATCCACCAATCCTACCTCTGAAAAAGCTACCCTGAAAAAATATAGTAAAATTTCAATACTTTAAAATAGATGTTCAGGAATGTTTGCTGAAGTTCTGTTTTCTGTAAGTGCAAAATATAAGAGGAAAGGTTAAATGTCCCTCCACATTATGCTGTTATAGCCATTCCATGAAATATTATGTAGCTTTTTAAAACACCTGGTAATATATCTGATTTACTGACCCAGAGCAATGTATGTGACTTGAGTGGAGAAATGTGCATTTTTTGGGTGAAAGGAAGTCATAAAAACTCCCGTATGTGTTTTTGCAGGATTTGGTAAGGTAATAAAAGGCAAGGATGACATGTACTACTGTTGCCTTTGAATAGTATAAATGGAAATGGAGATTTTAAAATACAGACAACAGGGAAATACTCATGACACAATGCTGCAAATATGTCTGTCTAGAGAACAACCACATATAAGACAAAAACCAATATGCATATTTTTAAAATATTAAAAGGAATATAAACAAGCCAAACATCAATTTGATTAGGTGACTATGAAACTGTAGCTGAGGTTTTGCTTAGGTATGTTATTTTAATTGGATTTATAGCAAGATAACATTACTAAAGCGTTACTAAAAAGAATGATGAAAATATAGTCCTGGCTAAACAGGAGATAATCAGTCAGATCATGAAGGTCATTCTAAAGGACAGTGAGGAAACACGTTTCCTTGGCATCATGAGCAGGGGTGGTTGATCCAGAAGCTGCATCAGCCATGAAGAAGGTTCTCTGAAGACTGTCTCATCCTCCATCAACCCCAGAGCTGTGCACATTTGTTCCTGCCAGCCTGTGAAGAGGTTCATATATTTGAAATGAGCATTTTGGGGGTGTTCAGCTCAGTGCTATTCATGATCATTTGTAATAGGTTAAGTACTTTCAATTAAAGCTTAAGCTAGTGAAGCTCTCAGTTGAGAAATATCCTCAAATTGAGTAGACTGTAAAGTCAGTCTCTGTTGGTCTCCATTGTTGGAATTTTATGGAGTCTCCATCAAGCTGACCTTGTGCTGAGTTTTATGAGTCTCACAGTAGGCACTTCCTTAAACCTGCAGATGGCACTTTCAGCCGGGAGTCTGAAGCCACCCTGCCTCTGTGAGTCAGGCTGCCACACAGAGAGCAGACACTGGGCTGTGAGCTCAGGCAGCATGCGTCTCTCTCCTTGAGGACCCCCCTTAAGGCTGCATGAAGTTGGTGTCAAGCAATTCGCACACATGTCCTTTGTGTATCTACTGCCCAGCACCCCACCTTTTACATCAACTCTCCCCCTACCAACTTTACAGTAGTTTTTAATATGCACAGTCCTGACTTCAAATCCCATGGTCTGGACTAGACCTGGGGGTCTGCAGAGTGAGCAAGGGACCACTGTCCTCCCAGATTTGCAGTTCTGCCTTCACCGTGCCAGAGGATGCACCGCTAGCTGTGCAGCGCTGTGCAGTCTGGCAGCCAGCAGGGGCTCCAAGCCCCCTGCAGGCCAGGACACCTGAGCTGGTAGGGCCTGAGCATCCACCCCCTCTCTCCTTTTGCAGTTGCAATTTGGTGACTCTGGTTGGTCCATGTGAGAAGCCTGCTCTGTCCCAACGTCCCAGCAGATGGCATCCAGCAGTGCCACAGGGGAGAGCCAATGGCCTGTCCCGCCTCTGAACAGCGTGGCTCGTTAGTCCCAGTTCTACAGCCACCAGCTGTGTCTAACACAAACCCATGGTGACAGCATTTTGCGAGCGGAGCTGGCTGCACCTGTCCATACGCAGGAGCGGCAGGTGTTGCTGAAAGGAGCCCCGTCGTCATCCTCTTCTGCCAGCTCCTATTAGGGCCTGCTGAATGGCCGCTCTTATTTCAGAGTCGAGCAGTCAGGTCTGCCTTGATTCTCTCCTACAGAAAGGCCAGCCACCGACAGCAGAAGGTGTGCTAGAGAAGGGAAAACTCGTGTCGATGTGATGTGCCACTCATGCCTGTGTTTGTTTATTGCACTGAAACGTGCTCAGAAATACTTGATCCTGTCTGCTCCCGGCGGAACTGCTGGGCTGCAGATAAATATTGATGCCCAGAGGGAAACCTTCCTCACGGGGTACCTGCTCAGGGGCAGGATCAGAGGGGGCCACCACACCTTCACCTCCTCCCACCTGGCTGGCCAACACAGAGTCAGACCTTTCACCTGGTATTTCTGGATAGAGCTGGCAGGTTTCTCAGCACCCCTGCCCACATGTGTGCATCAGAAAAAGACCCAAACCTAAGAAGGTGGCAGAATAATGGGGTATGCTGCTTCCTCAACTGTGAAAGCTAAGAGGACTTAAATATTATTTGTGTCATCGGTTTAAAAAGAACAGTAGTGTAGTTATTTTTTAATTGTCTTATCAGGTAAAATGCACATAGTTAACCACTTTGAAGTGAACAATTCAATGACATTTAGTGTATTGACAATGTTGTAGCATCACCACCTCCATCTCCAAACGGTTTCCATCACCTGAAAGAACCCCCCATGTCCATTGGCAGTGGCTCCCCACTCCTCTCTCCCCTGGTCACTGCTCTCTGTCTCTGTGGATGGGGCTCTTCTGGTCAGTTCATGTCAGTGGAATCATGCAATATGCTCAATCAGTGACTCCCTCACTCAGCACAGCATGCTCAAGGTTCGTTCACACTGTAGCCTCGGTCAGAAGTTCATTCCCCTTTATGGCTGAATAATAATCCATTGTCTGGATTAGACAACATTTTGTGTATCCATTCGTCCACTGTTTGGGCTCTGCCACCTTTTGGCTATTATGAAGAGTGCATCTGTGGGCATGTGTGTGCATACAGTTAAGTACGCTGGTAGTTTGTAAATGTATGTGCACACACGCAGCTGGACAACCAACCCATGATTTTACCAACAGTGATTAAGCATTTCCTCTTCACACAGTTTGTTAAAGCACAGACATCACTGTGCGGACAACACCGTAGGACATAAAGCAGCAGCCCCAGGGAGGCCAACACGGCCAAGTTAACCACATGTGCAGAATCCCTCTTGCCATTTATGGTAATGTCCCCAGGCCCCAGGTTAGGAGCTGGGCGTTACTGCGGTCACTGTTCATTCTCTTACACATGCTCAAGCCTGAAGCTCCATTAATAATTAACTCTGAGGCCAGGGCCCAAGGCTGCTCCAGGGCTCAAGGGTGCTCCAGGCAGAAGCATAGCAGGCACAAAGACCACCATGCAGGAAGGAGTCTGGCACCTGGGGGATGAAGCTGAAAGGAGACACCCTGACCTTCACCCTCCAAGCTAAGTACTTAGCTCAGTGTCCAAGGACAATAAAAATCACTAAAGAGTATCAGGAAAGGGCCTCCCTGGTGGCGCAGTGGTTGAGCGCTGAGCTGTGGAGCTGGCGGCAGCAGCGACGTGAGTTCGACGCCCGGCCCGGGAGAATCCCACATGGTGCGGCAGACCTCTCCTGCCTCGCCCGCTGCTCCCCTCAGCAGTGTATTTCCGATCTGCCTGTTCTGTTCCCTGCTCTGTCTCTGGTGAGGCCTCTCGCCGCCCCATGCCTCTGGCCTGTGCCCCAGCTTGTATGTATAAATGAATAGATCTTTAAAAAAAATTTTAAAAAAAAGAGTATCAGGAAAGACAGTAAAGGGTCTGGCCACCTAGTAGGTAAGTGAGGTGGACAGGGCATACAGATGTGGAGGGAAGAGTTAGGATGCTGTTGTGATAGTTCTGGTACCAAGTGGCTGAGCTGTAGATGAGTGTGTGACAGCAGGGTCCAAAAGAAGTGGCGGACTCAAAAGTGCTTAAGGACCTGTGACTTGTGAGAGGCCAGCTTTCCTACTTCACCTTTTCATTTGTTCATTCTACAGATACTTATTGAGCCCTTAGCACATGACAGGTATTGCTCATGGTGCTAGGAAGGTGATACTGGCCTGTGTCATTCAGGACAAGTTAATCAGCACCTAGTCCTCAGTTCCCCTATCCAGAAAATGAAGTATGATAGTGTTCCTCATAGAGTGCCCAGAGGACTAAGTGAGCAAAGGCAAGAAAAGACTTTAGGACAGTGCCAAGCACACAGGAAGTGTGTAGAGCAGCTAGAAATTATAAACAACTGTCCAGCTTTGGCTCACCTCTCTTTAGCAGGGTCAGTGAACAGTCACCCAGGAAATCATTTGCATAAATTCATTCCATAAATATCTATTGAGTATAAACTATGAACCAAAACTATGTTAGTTTCTATGAGAAAAAAATTAGCAAAAACTAAATAGATGTTATCTTCAGAGAGTTTGCAATCTAGTAAGGCAAGGTAACACAGGGAGCGGGGCATGGTTCTCAGGGTCTGCAGAAGGGGAAGTTGACCATGAAAGTCATGAAAGGCCTTGTGGAAGTGTTGCCTAGAGGATAAGTTGGCATTAACTGAGCAAGAAGGGATAGAAAGAACATTCTAGGAAGATGAAGATGGTAAAGTATGAGCAAAGGTCCTGCGGTCACTGTGAGCACTATGAGTATGAAAGACTTAAGTCAGGTCCATGGAGTGGAGTGTGGATAGGAACAGAGACTGGGTACAGATGAGGATGGAAGGTTGGCAGGGACTGGGCCCTTATATGCCAGGTTGGTGGCTTTTGTCTTTACCTTAATGAAAACAAGAAACCCTGTAGATATTTTAAGTGGTAGAGAGACACAGAGATGCATTTTTGAAAGATCACTGGTTTGAATGATGGAGATTCAGAAGAGAGGAGAAGTAGGTAAGAAAAACACCAACTAGGAGACTATTGCATCAGCCCAAACAACAGATAATAATGACATCTGCTAGTCTGCAAGTGGAAACAGAGAGGAGGGTGCAATTTTGAGGGCTATTTAGGAGATGAAATTGTCAGCACTTGTGATAAATCAGACACAAGGGTTGAAGAAAGCAGTGACAGGATGACATTTCTTGGCTGGTACAAGCAGAACTTGAGATGGGGCATAGGGGGTGGAGGGAACCCATGTCTCACATCCTTGATTGTCTCAATAAAAAAACCTGGCTCATTTGCTGAGAAAGAGGATATTGAAGGAAAGTGCAGGTTTTAAGGGCTTGCAAACATTTTCGAACGGCAGCTGTGGGGATTTGTGTAACGAAAATGACTCACAGAAGTGATGACTTAATTGAAATCAAATTGAAACAGAAACCATAGATTTATAATAGGCATTTTATCTGATATGTCTCAAAAGGCCCAACAGTGTGCTCTGTCTACATAACAGGTTCATAGTAAGTTTTTTTGAGCAAATAGATAAAACCAAACAGCAATTTTGCATGCCTTGCCCAAGTTACCGGAGACAGTTGCCAGTCCCAACAAGTTCATCTGTCCTGCCAGGTCTCTCTCAGTATGATCCCGTGTGGAACTTCAGCCTGCAACCTAAAAGATGAAATACACTTCAGTCAACTTGAATATCCTGTTTAAATGTTTTCCTTATCCATGAGATCTGAATATGTCATATGTTAGAAACTGAATTTGGTGGATACGTAATTGTTTAATTCTTAGAAATTGGAATATGAGGGAAGGAAAGAGAAAAGGAGAAGTAACCATTTGCTCACACCTTCCCTAACCTAAACAAGGTTTAACCTAAATAAGGTTTAGGTTAGGTACAGTACTTCTCAGAACCTTTGTAATGTGAGCACAGACATTTCTTTGACATTAATTCTATGGGAGAAACAGGAGTAGCAAATAATAGCCTATATAGAACTATTATATAATATGGTGGCATTTTAGGGGAAAAAATAAGTCTGTGATAATAGATTACCTTGTATTTCATAATGTCGAATTTTAGCCTCTTGGAAGGGAGTATACTCCAAAATTATAATTTGGGAATACCAGATCAGGCCACTATACTATTCTTCCATTATTTTCCACCATATTTCTAGCAGAATATTACTTCATACCATAACTATATTCAAGATCGTGCCTATTTCTCTATTGCCTTCCTAGGAATTTAATTTTGTTGCCTAAATGGGGGAAGTCTGTTTTCCTTCCCAGTTATGGCCCAAATAATAAATGTTGATGTTACTGTGCTATAAAAATATGTCCTCTATAAATTGCTTTGCTTGTCATTAAGATGTTTCCTAAACAAGTTGAATACGCACTATGTTTTTGTCAGAGACTCGCAGCAATCTTAAATTACCTGCTGTGTCTATACATATTCAGAAGGCCATAATGGAAAAGTGCCAAGTGGCTCAGGAGAAAATCATTTATAAAGATTAGGAGGAGGGTTGGGGAGCATTGGCTCTTGCGGCTTGGATTTTGCACAAATGCCTTTGTTTCTGGGTAACTGTAGGTTGTTTCTTCCCAGATTTATTTTGGTTCACGCAGTTTCCCAGGCATTAGTCATCAGTGTCGCCCAAAGCATGTACATTCTACTCATCTCCATAGACAATCAATCAGAATCTCAAGACTGAAATGACCACTTAAGACAGACCAACAATCTGTTGATCTAGTGGAGAAAAATAAGCTGCAGTTTCACACAAAAGGACTTTTGTGATATTTCACCCAGGTCATTGAGTCCAAATTTATGTGTAAACCATAGATGAAACTTGAGAGAATATTTTAAAGATGGAATATAATCCTCAGATAACCTGGTGTCCTTGTGGATGGTTGCCATACCTTGTGGATGGTAGGAAGAGTATAGATCTGTGTGTTGGAGCCATGTGGTGCCATCCTGTGATGATTTTTACCAGTGAGTTGGATACAGGAAGGCATCGTTATCCTATCAGCAGAGGAGATAAGGTTAGAAGGCCCACTTGTCCAGCTAGAACATACAGTTTGTCTTCGAAGACATAATGCACTGCCACTACCCTTTGTGGCTGCTTCCAGGCTGGATACCTACAGTGGAACTGCAGGTTAAGGGTGTCTACAGTCTAGTAAAGCTTTCTATCAGATGATGATTGATTGCCCATTACAAATGCCATGACCACTTCCATTTCCACTGACAGCACAGGCCAGGACCCGTATACACAGCTTTCTATACTGAGGGCTTATCAGAACCTTCATTACACCAAGATACGGGGGAACTTTCAAGGGAGGACTCTGATAAACTGTTTCCCCAACTTTGTTTTTCAAGGAACTTTTACTAACCCTTTGAGGAGCTAATGTCATCGGAACACAACTATGGAAATGATAGTCCAGATTCAAGTGAGAGGCTTGGGACTCAGAGAAGGAGAGTCTGAGGCAGGGAACGAGGAAACATCTGCAGAGAATGAATGCAGTCAGGCATGGGAGCTGTTTCGGAGGGTTGTAATTAATGACAATCCTAGCTATTATTTTCAGACCGTCTTCTATATGTGAGGTATCTTTTGGTCCTCCCAAGAACTCCATGCAGGAGGTATTGTAACTATTCCCATTCTCTAGGTTACAAAACTGTTAGGGAGAATGGTGAAGTAGCATGCAAATAAATTAGACTTGTTCTCTATGTGTGGGCCCAGAGGAGGATGGGGTCCAGGGAAAGAGAGTTCAGCTCAACCTTGGATAGAGAGCTCAGGTAGCATAAAAGTGGACATCGCCTCTTAGAATCATCCAAGAGAATTTTTGCACATGTCAGGTGTCCACATAATTATCTAATATTCCATCTGTGACTCATCTTCCTGGTGTACTCATTCTCTAGCCTTGGGTACAATGCTCTTGGCTCTGAAACTGCCTGGTATTTAGCTGACTTGTCCTGGACAAGACCCATTTAGATATATTGTGTTATTATCAAAGTGTAAGATCCAATAGATTTGGTAAAGGTGACTGTGAAGAGCATGGTGAGGAGATTCAGAGATCTCCTTGCCTGCCTCTTGACATCTCCCACCTGACGTCTTCATTCTCACTCCCGCTCATTCCCCAACTCATAGGCCAGTCTCAGAAGCTAAGTCCACCCATCGGCTCCTGTTTCTGGCCTATGTGAGTGGTCAGTAGTGACCCAGGTTGATAGGAGTCAGGTGCAGCCACATCTAACCCATCTGCCGAGTGGGTATCAGGGAAGTGCCGAGACTCTCCCTTAGACATGCATTTTCAATTATTTTTATTGTGATAAAATATGCCTAACATAAAATTAACCATCTTTACCATCCTGAGTATGCAACTCAGTGATATTAAATACATTCATAATGCTGCACTGCCGTCCCGCCATCTATCTCCATAACTCTCCTCAGGTTATAAAACTGAAATCCCACACCCATTAAGTAATGATTCCCCAGTCACTTCTTCCTACCCCTAGCCCCAGGCAGCAATTTTCCTTTCTGTCTCTATGAATTTGACTACTCCAAGTACCTCTGTAAGTGAAATTATACAGAATGTGTCTTTGTGACTGGCTTATTTTGCTCCATACAATGTCTTCAAGATTCACCCTTGTTGTAGCAGAGAGCAGGATTCCCTGTCCTTTGAAGGCTGAATAATATTCCATTGTATGTCTAGAACACGTTTTGCTCAGCTAGTCATCTGTCAGTGGACACGTGGGTTTTGCCCACATTTTAGCAGTTGTAACTAATGTTTCTATGAATCTAGATGTACAATTATCTCTTTGAGACCCGGCTTTCTGTTCTCTTGAGTACCCAGAAGTAGAACTGCCAGGCTATATGGTAATTAAAATTTCAGTGTTCTGAAGAATCTCCATACTGTTTTCCACAGCAACTGTGCTATTTTACATTCCCACCAGCAATGCACAGGGTTCCAGTTTCTCCACATCCTCGCTGTTGGTTTTTGTTTTCCTGGTAGTAGTCATCCCAATGGGTGTGAACTGGCATTTCATTGTAGTTTTGATTTGCATTTTCAAGCGATCAGTGATGCTGAACTTATTTTCATGTGCTTGTTGGCCATTTGTTAGTCTTCTTTGGCGAAGGGTCTGCACAAGTCCCTTAGAAATGTTTCAACATTTCATGTTACTGAAGCATGAAGACCTAGGTGGATTACCATCATTGTTCTTGTGAGGAAAATGGTAACCAGAGAAGCTATGGACATTTGATTCAGTTTCTGATCTTTTCACTATGTATTCACTAAGCATTCACTATGTATTTTTGGTATGTCACACTCTTACCATTCCCTCCCTTTTAAGACAGGTCATAGAGAGATTGTGCTCACCAAATCCTATTTCCTTTTTCTCTAGCCACAGAGTTATTGTTAATTTCCTAGCTGCCACTAGGCAGAGTCATGTTAGAGACAGCGGGGCTTGGTGCAAGTCATTAGACCATCCTAGGCCTCCTCACCCTCTTTCCCCATTCAGTGGTTGATCTGAGAGCACTCTTGGACCTACGAGGCATGACCCAGGCCATGGAACACACCAGAGACATAGTGGCCCATTTGCACAGCAGTTAGTGTTGCCCTGCCCCATGTAAGACGTGGCGCTACCTTCTCAGACCTCATCACACTCGCTCAGGTCCTTCTCTCTGAGAATGCGTAAATCCTAGACAGAATGCAGCCCCATAGGGCACAGGTCTGTCTTTCTCATCCGCCATTGCATTCCATTCCCTGACACAGTAGCTGGTACTCAATAGATATTAGCTATTATTATTATCTGCTTGAACTTTGCTGCTGAAAGTGTAGGGCTTGGGCCAGCAAGGTGTCACCCAGATAGAGCATGTCAAAAATGTAGAGTCTCAGGTGCGCAGTACAAAATACTGAATCAGAATCTGCATTTTCACAGGACCCCCTAGTGATCCCCTCCCGCTGAGCTGGGCATGCTGACATTTGAGACACTGCTCTAGGCCAGCTGATCTTAGCCATGGCTGCACATTAGAATCATTCCTATGAGAACTCCAAGATGCTTTCTCTGTTTGTCTTTTAAGGGTGCCCTCCTGCACGCAGCAGCATCCCCGTGAGGGATTGTTAGGACACAGATTGCTGGATCTCTGTACATACCACAGTGTCTGGGTCATAGATCTGAGTGAGGACCAAGAACGTTCATTTCTGTAGAATCCCAAACATTCGTTCCTAGGGCTTCCATAACAAGTATCCAAAACTAGGCATATAAAAAACAAAAACAAAAACCCACAAATGTGGACCTCCCTGATGGCGCAAGCAGTTAAGTCTCAGCACTGTGAAGCTAACAACAGACACTGCAGCATGAGTTCAATCCCCAGCCAGGGAGCTGACCCGCATGGCACAGCAGACCTCTCCTGCCTAGCCTGCTGCTCCCCTCAGCAGTGTATTCCAGTAGATCTGCCTGTTCTGCTTCCTACTGTGTCTCTGGTGAATCCTCTCACACACACACCCCACACCTCTGGCCTACACCCCAGCTCTTGTATGCAAAAATAAATAAATCTTAAAAAAAAAAAAGCAGAACTCTATTCGCTTAGAGGCGAGGAGCCTGAAATGAAGGTATCATCAGATATCAGGGCCATGCTCTCTCTGATGGTTCTGGTGGGTTCTTGAGAGTCCTTGACTTGTAGTCCTCAGTCTCCACACATTTTTCTGTGTCTTCACGTAGTCTTTCCTCCATAAATATTGACCCTGTGTCCTTGTGGGCCAGGACCCGCTCCACTCTAACAACCTCATTTTATGATTTTAACCTCTATGAAGACCCTACTACCAGAAGGGTCAATAGGTTAAGCCCCAAAAGGGGCTTGAGATTTCACTATATCTTTTCAATGAGACATAATTCATCCCTAATGGATGATACTGATATTGCTCACTTTGAGAACCACTGTTTCACTGTAAGTTACAGGAATGCAGAAGTTTCCACTCCATTTCTTTTCCACTGAAATAAACATTTATCTCAGCACATTCTACCCAGAGACCAACCTGTGGCTTGGCACATAGTAGGTTCTCAATGACTCTAGGTTACATAGTTAATATTCTTTCCATGTGGCAATTTAGCATGCATAAAAGTCTTCAATCTTTCCCTAATGTTGTTAGAGCCTTAATATGTGGCATTTCATATAGCAGGCACTCAATAAATGTTGAATGAGTGAGCATAGCTGTCACTCCTCATTAAAAATCTAAAATAGAACCTCATTGGATCCTCATGCTTTCATTCCACCTTATGGAGCCAAATGACAGAATGCTTATTAAATGACATGGCTCCTTTAATGGGAAATTAACAATCTACAAAACATTGTGGATTGGTAGCAGGAGTTTGATGAGCTAACTGGCTATGGTAATTTGTTGATTGCCCTGCCTTGGTCCCCTAGTGAGAATTCATCTCTATTTAGCAAGTGCCATGAACTATTAGCATAAGGGGGCTCTCCCTCTTTGAGTCCCAAGGAATTCTAACTTGATCTTCAGCCTCAGACATTACAGTGAATTTTCACCTAAGTCAATGGTTCTCAACTGGGGTGAATATGCCCCCAGGGACATTTGGCAGAGTCTGCAGGCTTTTTTTATTATCAGGGTTATGGAGATGCCTCTGGCATCTTGTGGGTGGGGGCCAGGGATGCTGTTCTCTAATGCACAGCTCAGCCCCCACCACAAAGAATGATCCAGCTCCAAAGATCAGGAGTGCCAAAGTTGTGAAACCGTTAGCTAAGTGAAGAGAAAATGGATAGGAAGTTGCCTCGGCGGGCCAGACCACAACTTTACTCCCCACCGATGACGTCTGCTGTGGCCACTGGCAGGGGCACTGGGGAGAGCACAGCTTTGCCCTCTAGTAGCTGGATCCTTGGAGTGGAGCTGTGTGTCTCCCAGTTTAACACACAGCCTTTCAGTCCCTGCTGCAAAGTGGAAAATGAACTGCATGGAGTGGTTTCTAGATGTCAGTCTCTGTGCAAAGTAATTTGCACACATCCTCCCATTGAATGCCAAGTGGTGCCCCTGCCCACAGAGTCTCTGAGGTGGGAACTGTCTTAGATGAGGAAGCTCCATCTTTGAAGCTAAATAGTTAATCTGGCATCAAGCAGTGTTGAGTGATAAATTTCTACAACCTAGTCTGTGAGACTCCTGTGTCTGTATTTTTAAGCCCTGTTCCATTTTCAATCTTTGAACCTGGGTTCACATCCCTGTTCCACTACTCACTAATTGTGTGGTCTTGGACAGTGGGTTTAATCCTTCATCTTCTTTGTTTCCTTTGTTTCCTCATCTGCAAATGAAGATTATAATAGTTCAAAGAGTTTCGACTAGGATTAAAGGATATAAAATACCTTTTTATGCCTGGCCACAGAATGAGCTCAATGTATGTGAATCCTTCTCTTCTTATCAGCCGTTATATTTACAGGTATTAAGAAAAGGGGATGTGTAAGTCTATGTGATTCTCTTCAGTGATGGGACTTTCTTTAAACTAACTAGGAGGCTCCATTTACTGGAAACACTTAATGATGTAGCTTTTATTCTGCTCACCTCCCTCAGGGAGTACTTAAAAATAACTCAGACTCACTGTTAGAAACCCATGTTCTTTACCCAACTGGGACTTAATTAGTTCTTCAGCATCTTAGCCCTTCTTCTAAGTTGCTCAGTGTTAAATCCCAAATGACCCTACTTGGGAATATGTGGAAACCTTCCAAATACAATTCAACATGCTCAGTGCCTAAGAAGATTTTGCCATAAAGGTTGGGGGACTTTTAAGGATTTCTGATGTCAATGAGGGAGGAAAAAAAGCATTTTTGTGGATGTGCTAAATTAGATGCTTACAAATTAGGTTCCTCTCTCCTGGGAAAGATTCATTAATTTTCACTATAACCAGCCTCATTCTGCTGAGCCACCAGAGGAGGATTTGTGGCATAGAGATCTGGCCCCATCTTTCTCATATATAAGGAAGTCTCCTTATCCACAAATGTCCATAGAGGTGAAGTTCACCCTCTGGACGTGGCCTTCACAACTGTCCACAACCTGCTCAGTCCCATCATGTCTCTTCTGACTCTGTTGTCCCTCTTCCTGCCACCTCCAAGTCCACAAATATCTGTGTCCCCTGGCGCCTCCCTACCCACCTGCCTTTTGTCTGCCAGGATAACCGCCATGTCAAGACTCAGTTCAGATATTGCCTCCCTTCTGCAACTTTCCTCAGCCTCCCGAGGGAGTGCTGCCTGCTCCTTTCTTGGAGCAGATCCATCTGTCCACCCATCCATCCCACCTGGCTATTAAATGGAGGAGGGCATGGAGGTGAGCAAGGAAGTAGAGCTTACATTCTAGCTGGGGAGTCACTATAAAATAAAACATAAATTAATATTTAGGGTTATGAGGAAAACAGATGGAATGAGGAGATGGAGTATAACTGGCACAGGAGAGTGTGGCATCTGATGAGGCGCGCAGAGAAGGCACTGGGAGGTGAGGGTTGGACTGAAACCTGAATAACAAGAGGGAAGCACTATGTCCCAAGTGTAGCACTTGCTGCATCATTGCAGACAGATGTGGGGCTCTTTGTGAACTCCTTGGGGCAGGACTCTTGCTTTCCTTATCCCAGTGTCCTCAGAATCTTGCCATCTGTGGCAGCTAACAAAGAATCTGCAGGGAGCCAAGTAGCCTCAGATGATTGCTCAACTGACTTGATTTCATTTGATTTAAAGCTTTATGTCCAATTGTACCAGTTATCTACCTGGTTGCCTTGTCACTGATTATTTTTTAATCAAATCAGAAAAAAAAAGCTGTTGCTATTTATTTCTTTGGGTTCAAGACATTCAGGAAACAAACTTTGGAAATCCACATGGGGAATGCAATATAAATGACAAATAGCATCTTGGGATAGATGCCATTTCTACAAATTGAGGGTATCTGGGTTAACCGATGTCTTATGCTGGGCCTCCCAGTCTTTGCTCAAAGAAACCCAGCTCCTGATTCCTGGATTCTTAAGTGGAAAGAGACCCCATGGTGTGGAAGACAGGCTGCAATGGCCTCCCTTCCCCTGGCCTTAGAGGACACACCAGCCCTCTGCATATCAGTGACACCCCTCTCAAAATCCTAATGGGGTGGTCATCTGTGCTTCTAAATAGACTTACAGTCTGAAATATCCACAGTGATAATCTCCATCTGGCACGACAATAGCAGGTAATTAGGAAAGACCTGAAATGGAGAAATGAATAATTGATGGCACAGGGAATGGAAAGGACACTCTGAACTTAAAAACCCTTGGCTCCAAGTTCAAGGACCATATAGGCTTGAACTTTACTCCATCAGGTGCTCTCCATGCACTTGATCCTTCAGCACCGTGACAGGAGCCCAGGGTATGATGGTGGGTGAAAACCTGTGGAGTCTCCACAACTCATGGAGCTTAGAGTGTAGTGGGAGGGGCCAACATCAATTAAAGAATGGCATAGATAAATGTGAAGTCGTGAATTGCAATACAAGCTACGAAGGAAAGGGATAGGTTGCTTTTAGAGTAGCTAGCCGGGAACCATGACACAAGGGGATCTCGGAAGCTCAGAGAATTGGCTTCGGAGACTTGATCCTGAAGCCCGAAGTAGGTGAAGGAGTAAGAAGCATGTGTGGTTGAGGGAAGAATGGGACATGGGGAACTTTCACAGGACATCAGGAGATGATGGGACAGCAGTGGTATGAGACAAGGAGACATCTCCTGATCACATTTATCTATGCCATTCTTTGATTGATGTTGGCCCCTTCCACTAGGCTCTAAGCTCTGTGAGTTGTGGAGACTCCACTGGGTCTTCTCACCTGCTGTTGGGACTCTCCGCCTATGTCCTCAGAGTGTAGGAAACCTTTCAAGGGTTCTGGGTGGAAAGATGATATGAGCAGAGTTGATTCTGGAAGCATTGCTGGACCATTGTCCAGAGAGTGGGTAAGGGGAAGCAGGATGAGGCTGGAAGACTGCTGGAGCAGAGAGAGATGATCCATCATTTAAACCCCCTGATGGTGGCAGATGGGGAGAGGGAGGCAGGTTTAGGAAGTAAACTAAGCAGGACTGATAGTGGTTTACTTTAGGCGAGAAGCCCTAAACCAGAGACATTGTACACCAGGGGATGTCTGGCAATAGTCCCAGGCTTTTAATAGTCAGGGGTGGAGGGTGCGCCACTGGCATGTAATAGGTGGAGACCAGGGGTGCTTCTAAATGCCCTACAATGCACAGGAGAGAACTCTCCCCCCACAAGATTCAGATGGCCCTACCTGTCAATAGAGAGGAGGCTGAGTAACCCTGCTTCACTGCAGGCACTGCAGAGAAACAGCAACACCCTGACCCTTGGGTCTTGTCTTGCTAACAGCTGGTGTCATGCGCTGAGAACTGCAGACCCTGGTAGAACTGGTTCTTAAATAGGTGGAGCGTGGGGTGAGTGAGGACCAGGAGATGGGTTTTAAGGCATTTTGGAGGCAAGTGGGGAGAGAGCCTATTTTTGTTTCTTGATTTTCACAACTCACAGGAAAGCAGCCTGTTGATGGCATGTCCAGTCACCCTGCTCTTCAGTCTCACCTCCCCACGCCTTCCAGTATCCTCTTCACCCCCACCCTTCTGCCCTTGCAGAGAAAACTAAGGTCTCTTCAGCATAAGAGCCTACTGCCATCCCTATAACAAAATAGACAAAAGTAACGAATGCTTCAATAGCATTTTCACTGCAGTATTTTACTTGCCTCCCATGTGTCATTTTCTCCTTAAGAAAACTAAGGGAGAAGTGTGATTCTTCCCGTCTGCATAATTTCCTTTCCTGTCTGTCTGAGTGCTTGTCAGCATGCCGGCAGATCAAGAGCTGTTCTGAAAGCTCAGAGGAGCAGGAAGAGGCCCCAGTGATCCAGTGAAAGCCAAGTTTAACCTCTGCTCACATGTCATTAATGGCACTCTCTAAGACTTGAGAACTTTCCTTGAAGGGAAGGGTATTGACAAGCTGTGATGGAAACCTTGGGTCTCCCTATCACAGCCCATGGGAGCGCCTGAAACAGCCCCCTCTCCTAGTCCTCCATCCCTGCTTCTTCCCATCTCTTTTCCTTCCTTTGTGCAAAGTAAACATTTGGAAATAAGTGAAAGGAAAGGAATTTCAGAAGGTACCACATCAGCACTTTGAATGGATTAAGCTGTGCGCAAACTGAGCTTCTGCATAGTGGGGAGCACAGTCAAAGGACATGAACCCACAGGCAGCCCTCCACCCACTGCAGAGTGCCATAATGTGTGCATACATTCTAGCGTGTATCCCCAAGTGCCTCCCTCTGGAGTCCCCGGTCTGACTTCTGATAATATTGCGGCTTGGAGGATACCCCTGCCCCACCCCACAGCACTACGCTCCACTTCTCACACCATATTTGTCCACACTCAAAAAAAATAAAATAAAATTCTGCACAGCTTGAGAAATCAAGTTAATGAAATCACTACTACATTGAATTTCCAATAAGAAAAAAGGCAAAGCAAAACTTGTCAACTAAAGCAAGAAGCGTTCTCTATAATCCTTCAGAGGAGAAGTGGAAGCAGGAGTGATATAAAAGCTTGTTACTGTAATCAAAGCATTTGTAACTGTTGGTGGCACCGAAGGGAAAGATAGGCCCGGAGAAGGGAAAAAAACAGGTGGGTTTTAACTCTGTGTGTGTGTGTGTGTGTGTGTGTGTGTGTGTGTGTGTGTGTATGTGTGTCCCTCCGTCCATCCTGCCAGCCTGCTGATACCATTGGGGTTGTACATACAAGAAGGGCATTTCGCTGACCAAGCAGAAAATACTGATTAGCCCCAGTTGCCCGGGGTCAAAAGCACACTTGCCTCTAGAGAGGGGTCATAGATGTTTGTTGTTTTTTTTTTTCCTGACTTTTCAGAACTTTGCAGCCCAGGATGCAATTCGCAGAAAATGTAGGCTGCAAAGTAGCCAAGTGCATTCATGCCCAAGATTGGTAAAGCACTGGACCGAGACAAACAAAAGCCACCCATCACACCCCTTGGTCAGCTTTCCAGCAGGAACTTGAAGCCAGGGTGAAACAGAAACACCATATCTCCTAAAGAAGCCTCTTTCATCCCAGGGGTGCAGGTGGAAGTCATGAATATTCTTGGCAAAACCTCCCGGCATCTGTTCTGATGTCTTAATCCATGTGTGAGGAGTGACACCGTCTTACACTAACATGAGGTTGGGAGTCATCAGTGACATTTGCTGATTGAACACTGCTGATGGCAGTGTGTTAATGACACAGATAGTTGATGGTTAGGAGGTCAAATGCCAGGCAGTTAATCAGATGGACAACTGCTCTAACTGGAGAAGCTGGCCCCGGAGTGCTGGGAGACGTTACTGGGGAGTCCAACTGTGAGCCATAAGCTGTCCATCTCTCCGACAAAAAGCTAGTGATGCTTTCCTTTTGAAACAAAATAGAAAATCCCATGAGGGCAGGGCCATGTCCCCCTTTGTCATCATCATCACCTCTGTGACTGACACAAACTTCAACAGCCATATCCTTCCAATAAATGAAATTGTGGATAATTTGAAGCTAGCCTGTCTCACTTCCAGAAATCTCTTTGTCCACTGATGATACAAATCTCTGTATTGCCTCGAATTTCCCTCTTCCTTCCCCACCAAGGCTATGTCTTCTACCTGGGGGTACATCTCCGACACCCCTGTCATCTCCCTCCTGAGCTGACCAGAACCTCCAAATAGTCTCCCTGGTGAAAGAACCCACCTCCACATACCCTTAGTCCTTTTTTTTTTTTA
>PVIJ01008536.1:0-59377 GCA_004024925.1 Scalopus aquaticus
GGAGATGCGAGTTCGACGCCCGGCTGGGGAGAATCCCACATGGTGCAGCAGACCTCTCCTGCCTCACCCGCTGCTCCCCTCAGCAGTGTATTTCTGATATGCCTGTTCTGCTCCCCACTCTGTCTCTGGTGAACCCTCTCGCCGCCCCACACCCCTGGCCTGTACCCCAGCTTGTATGTATAAATAAATAAATCTTTAAAAAAAAAAATAAAAAAAAAAAAAAATAAAAATAAAAATTGTAATTTTTGTTAGTATGCAAACAATGGAAAGTATATAAATTACTAATGCAATTTCTGTTTACAAAAACACATAATCAGCATTATGGAGCATTTTCTGCAAATATACACTGTTCTCAAGTTTTTTATATGATTGCTTTATTTAGTCACCACACCTGTCTAATGAAATTAAAATGTAATCTTTGGTGTGTTTGCTTTCCTTGTGCCAATACTTAGCTCACAAGAAATGCTAGAAACATTTAATATTAAGTAGATCTTAAATAGTTGCTTTCTGATATCCACACTCTTGTGCATCCCCTTTCTTTGAGTGTGGACTGGACTTTGCAACTCACTTCTAATAAACAGAGTATAACAGGAGTGGTGAGATGTCATTGCTGAGATTAGTTATAAAAAGACTGTGTCTTCTGTCTTAGGGGCAGTGTGTGTGTGTGTGTGTGTGTGTGCGCGCGCGCCTCTCCCATCCCTCTGCTTCCCCCCTCCCTCTCCCTCCCTCCCTCTCTTTCTCTCTCTGATTATATTGTTTAGGAGGATGCCAGCCACCATGCCAATGAAGCAGCACTGAGGAGGAGCTCATGTGAAAACTAAAACATATCATAAGTAATCTTTATTTCGCATCAGAGACAGGAATAAGTACTTTGCATCTCATTTGCTTTGGTGGTGGGTTTGGTGTGGTGACTGAGGAGGTTTTATAAACCAATGTTACCTCAAAAAAAATTTTACAGAAAATGATACTTTAAACTTAAGTACTTCCTTTCATAAAAAGACAACATCAGGTAGAGAAAATTGAAGCAGACCACAGAATAGAAAATACTTGGAACGTGTAAATCTTATAAACGACTCATACATCCAATGACTAGAAGTGTATCTCACCAATCAATAAGTTAAATCAGACAACTCATTAAAACTGCATCAAAGACTTGAATAGACGTCACAAAAATTAATATTCAAATGGTCAGTGAGAATATTAAAATAGCCTGAACATCATTAGCCAGCAGAGGAACGCTAATTAAAACCATCCTGAGATGCCACTAGAATAGCTAAAACTCAAAAGTGAGAGAAAACCTAATAATATCAAATAGCAACTTAGTTATGAACCAACTGGAACATTCATACACTTTTGATAGGAAATATTTGGGCAGATCTGCTAAACCTGAAAAATACAAACTCTATGACACAGCAATTCTTCTCCCATGTATATGTTCATCAGGAATGAATTTTTCCACACAAAAAAATGTCCCCATAGCAGTATTACTTGTAATAGTCAAAACTGAAAAGAACTCACAGATCCATCAACACAAGATAATAAAAGAATTTCAGTGGAATCATGCACTGGGATATGATACAGATGTGAAAAAATGAACTGCTACCTGCAATAGAATGGATGAATCTCAGTGAGAGAAAATGAAGAAAAAGTGGCAGAAAAAGACACAAACAATTACATAAAACACTATTCCATTTATAGAATGTTCAAAATCAGGCTAAACAAGTCAATGGAAATAAAAGTTAGGATAGAGGTTACTTTTGAGGGGAGCTGAGCGGTGAGCAGCAGAAGGGAAGCTTCTGGGGTGCTGGGAATGCTTCATGTTTGATCTAGATAGTGGGTTTACAGATGTGATCACTTTGTAAAAATTCACCCACCAGCACCTTTAAAGTATATACACGGTGTTTTTGTATCTTATCTTCAGTAATAATATTTACCAAACAAAACTTCAATCTCAGCTCTTGATCTTTCAGTGTACTATGTTGCCTCTTGACATAAAAGTCCCTGACATAAAAAAAAAAAACTCACAATAAATCTTATTAAATTGCTTTTCAATGTACCTAATACTGTCTACTCGCTCCTGCCTTATCAAACCTTTGTGGAGACCACTCTTGCCTGTCTATCATTAATTGTCTTCCAATCTTCCCAACTGCTCCCATACCTATTTCTCATCCTGCCTCTCTTATATTGCTGTTACAAACATAACCGTGGGCTAAGTGGGGAACTATAGAGCAAGGGCTGATCTTCTGATGAAATAAGAAAGCCTGAGTTTTCTCCCAATCTTCCTGGCAAAGTAACAGCCATGGTCTCCAAGGGGAGAGTTCACTTTGAAATGCTC
This sequence comes from Scalopus aquaticus, assembly GCA_004024925.1. Taxonomy (NCBI): domain Eukaryota; kingdom Metazoa; phylum Chordata; class Mammalia; order Eulipotyphla; family Talpidae; genus Scalopus; species Scalopus aquaticus. Next base: position 2,336 of record PVIJ01008536.1, read on the forward strand.
CTGAGCCAATCCACACATTACTTCAGCTGGAAGCACACACTCACATAGTCCTGAGCACGTCCTGTGCTGCTTACAAATACTTATTGGCTAAGCCAGTACATTTGTTGACTTAATAAAATTCTCTAAAAATACTTTTTTTGTTTAAATCTTGTATCTCTAATCCTAGGGAACTTTCCACTTCTCAGCTCCAGTTTGTTTAAATTGCACTATTAACTGGGGACTTTACCATGGAGGGGAAAGTATAGTAATTATGTATGGATTCCAGTTAGGAGAAACAGCAATCACTGCATTTTATATTTAGTTGGCTTAGTTTACTTTAAATTTGCCTCTATATTTAAAATTATGCCTGTTTCTAATGCAACTGGGAAAAGGGGAGGTGATGGGAAGGAGAAGTTAACAGGAACACAGTATTATTCAACTAAATGAGAACTCTGTGGAAAAGTACTGCCGATTAGGGATGGTGAAGTCATTCCAGGTGAACTCATCGATTTAACCTAGAGGACTGTGCCTGGGCACAGATTTACTCTGATAAAATGTTAATAAAATGATGGATCTCAAACCTAATTCACTAAGCATGGCGCATCACAGAGAGACCCTCAGTCAGTGAAATTGCAGAGCCCCTGCTGTCTCATTATGTCCTTGGAATCCAAAGGCCTCACTGAAGCAAAGCCTATAATGGAATTATCACAGCTTGCTGCCTCCAAATTTTCCATTCACGCCTCCTTCTTCAGTGTCATATTCACATACTAATTACCCACACTCTCCATTTCATTTAATAATAATCCCAAACAAAGAGACCAACACTAAAAGGAGCAAATGCAGGTGAGGAGAAGAGAAAGGGATGGAAGAATGTAGATTGTTATGTGCAATAACAAACCTGGACCACATACTCAGAATGTGGTCCCCACTCTTCTCACCAGAGTATGCTGCATGAGTAAGATGGTGTTGTCTACAGACTTCTAAGAGGGCTCTGAGAAGCATTCAGCCATCATGGCTGTGCTTTTTCATGGAATCCAGTGATAATGAAGTGGAATGGGATTTGAGCACTTGGGTCAAGAAAAGCAGATAGAAGTGCAATAAAGCACTTGAGATCTTCCCATATGAGAACAGATTGTTTTGTCTTCTAGTATTGGTCTGTAATGATGAACAGGCCAAGAGTGATGTGCCAATCATACCACCCATCAAATACGTCCAGTTCTCTAAACTATCTGTTAAACATGGAATTTTTGAGAGGCTTTCTATTCTTCTTTTGATCAGTTCCCCCCATCACAACAGCATATCTCCTTCCTTACAAGTCACATGTGTTCAGGTACGGAAAACTTCAAATCCCTCAAAAGATCACATACATATTCAACACATTGTTTGACAAACATGTTTCTAATTTAAGATCCTTATAAAATGTCTGTAGTACAAAAGTGCTAACTGAAGTGACAGATGCATTATGATTTTTGTAAATCTGGTATAACTAATATTTATCACAAACTAATATTCAACTCCCCATCCCTCAGCCCACTCCAAACAGCTAGTGTGTAAGAATTATGTCACTAGCAGGGACTGGGCATGCTCCATGTTATTTAGTCGGATGTTACAATTACCTCATGAATTGGATTTCATTTATCCTTATTTTATAAGTAACAAAACTGAGACAGAATTTAGGTTAAACAGAATACAAACAAAAAGAACCATTAACAAAGATAGATAGGTGTGAACCTAGACATTGCTGATTTCCAAATCCAACTTATTTTTTTTAATAAATATTTATTTTTGTTACTCACATCTTTTACATTATTTTGTGTTCCCCATAGGTTACCCACCACCTGTTCACCCGTGGAGCCATCACCATAGTCCCCCGTGCTCCCCTCTTCCCCCATCTTGAGCCCTTACCCTCCCCTCCTTCCCTGCTGACCAACTTAACTTATTTATTTTAAGCAGCTTTTCAAGCTTAAGTGTGTGTCTCGGGATCCACTTGGAAGTTTGACATTCATGTCCCAAGACCCACCCCCTAAAGATTCTGACTCAGTACGGATTTTGTTTGTTCATTTGTTTTTGTTTAATATTCAGCTAACACAGATGATCTGGTAACACACTAATGACTGCAATAAGTGCCTTTAATTTTTCTATGTCCTTTCCCAGTCAATTTACCAAGTTCTCTCACATATATTATTATTCCTTTCCCACCCAAACTAGTTACATTCCTCCCAAACACCTTGATCTTTGACTAATGAAACAGTCAACACTTAGCAATAAGGGATGTCCCTTTACCTCCAGTTACTTCTGTTTATTTTACTCTTGATAATCTCCACATCAACCTGTGGTCTTCTGGCTATAAAATCTTCCAGTAGTGTAAAAGTTCAATTGCACTTAAGGCTTTCCATGTTTTGATACAAGCCTTCTGATATTATCCTAGATGAGATATCAATCCTATTGTTTTTCCTAATTTCACTTTGTGACTACCTCACTCATACTAGTATAATATTTTACAGTTGGCTGTTCAGTGTCCCTGCTTCTAGACTCTTCCAGAGGCAATATCATTTGCATTCTACTGCCATATATGCTTTCCCCAAAGATCTTTCTCTGTTTCAAAATCTGCAATCTCTAATTGCCCTTAGAATAAAATCTAAATTTCCTACTCTGATAATTAAGAACATCCATAATCAGTCTCCCATTTATATTCCCAAACTCATCTCCCACTAAAACTTTATAACCAGTCAGCTCACTGCCACCCAAACATGCATAAAAGTTCTATTTTGTTCTCATATTCTATTTTCTTCTGTACCACACTAGTCCCTCCTTTTGGCTGCCTACCCAGAGCTCCTTCTCCTAACTATAATTTCTAGGATAAGTCCCTTCTCATTTAGATTACAGTGACCTTGCCTCCTCTGAAATCACAGTACTTAGTACCTCGTTTGAATATTAAACACATGTTGCCATACCATATCTCTTGTGGTGCTGTGTCACTGCTTAACTTATCAGATTGGAAAATTATATGGAAATTTTAAGTAAATAAATCTTTTGGTTCTGATAATCTGAATTATAATTTCAAGCCACTACTGAGCTTTAGTGATAGTTGTAAGATTAACTTATTAATAATAAGGCACGTTCATTTACGTAACATAATAAGACAGTCATTCTCTGTTCATCGCTAGATAGTAATCTCCTTATATGTAGCCTTCTCATTAAAATATTAGATATTAATTTTTGTATGCAGGAAATATAGTAAGACACAATGTCTCTGTAATTAAAGAGATAATAAGTACCCTTGTCTCAGAATGTGTGGCTTTGTTGAACTTGTGTCATGTCTCTTTAAACTTTTCTTTTATCTTCAATATCACTTTCTACTTATGTATTTGCCTTTTATAACCAAGGAACAAAGTCGTGTCTAATAGAAATGTAAATTTCAAACAATATGATACTTATTTCAAATACAGAGTATAATCAAGTATTCCAAAAGTCAAAGTTATGCTCACAGTAACAATTATAATTTATCTCTAGCAAGGTCAGTGGTGGGACTATGGCCTTTTGGGATTCTTTAGAGGAGGACTGAGAGCATACAAGTCTAATATGAGAACCAATGACTCCCGTGATGTTAAACTTAATTTAATCATTAAGACATCAGATAATTCATAAAATCTAATTAATTAAAAGAAATTCAACTTTTATCACTAACAATATGACTCAATTTCTTGGGACAACTAAGGCATATAATCCATGGAGACACACTTACCAAGTGTACCATCTCTCACAAAATGTTCTAAATCATAATTTATCCAGTGACCTAAATGAAGATTGTTTTTCCTCACATCGTTCCCCACAATTATTCCTAATTCCTCCTCCTGACTATATGATCATTTAGTAATATTAGCTTCTGTTAGCGTGTGTGTGTGTGTGTGTGTGTGTGTGTGTGTGTGTGTGTGTACAAGGCATTCCATCCAGGGCTGGATCCCTTCTTGCACCCTGAGCTCCTGGGATAGGCTCTGGTCACCCACAACTCTGAACCAGGGTTGGAAAATAAATGACTGCAAATTAATATTTCATATTGGAAGTGTCTTGGGTAATTATTTTTGAACATTGCAACTCTTTTTTTTAAGAGTTATTTTATTTATTCATTCATAGGAGAATTGGGGTATAGAACAGAGGGGGTGAGAGGATTCACCAGAGTCAGAGTGGGGAGCAAAACAGGTAGATCTGCTGAAATAAATTATTGAGGGGAACAGTGGGCAAGGCAGGAGAAGTCTGCTGTGCCATGTGGGTTAGCTCCCTGGCCATGAATCAAACTCATACTGTAGTGACTGGCGACAGCTTGATAGCACTGAGATGTTAACCCCTGCAGCACCATGGCAGTCCCTGGGTAATTTTTTAAAAGACATTTTGGTGATGTTTTTGTGACCAGAAATATGCCATGGGAATGTAATTCTTATCTATATCAATCAGCCTATGATAAAATTGGTTTCATTATATGTCATTTATTTAAAGTGAGTTTCTAAACATCTATCAACGTTAAGTGAGGACTTACTGCGTGCGTGCATGCGTCTCTCTGTGTGTGTAGCTGCCTTTTATAAGCCCACTTGCCTCTTGACATAGAAGAGGCATCACTTCTGGTCACATGCCATTGATGAAAACTAGTCATCTGGCCCCACATGAACGCAGGAAGCCTGGGAAGCACGGTCTTGGCTGAGCAGCTGTTTCTTAGCAACAATTCTCTATTAAGAAAGGAAAGGTACAAATTTTGGTAAACATTTAGCTGTTTCAGCTCCAACCCATTTGACATTTTCTTTTGGACTGATGTACTGATCTTATATCTGCTTTTCAGATCCATGAATTATTTCTGTCTCCAAAAATAGCCTCCTGAATATAAACTTATCTTTAGACAACTGCCTCCGCTCAAAATATACCCAACCCCATTAGCTATCTTAGTTATCTTAAATGTCCAGACTTGCCTGTCCTTCATGGTTCGGTGTATTCTAGCCTTTACCAAGCTTCTTACATAAATCGATTTTTGTTGCGATAAGGTATAGTTTGACGAGTGAGTTCACTAAGAATCATAAGAAAAACCATGCCTAAGAAATCATTTTTCAAAAATAAAATGTATGATGTCTGTTTATGGGTGAATTAAATTTCATCAAAGCTACAGAAATCTATCAGGAAAGGAAAATCGGAGTTTAAATTTTCAACTTGTACACGTCTCATAATAACCCATATAGTAAAGGTGTATTGTGGTATGAGTTAACAGAAAAACAAAGGTAAGTACACAAATTATAAAATTATCTAAATAATGAAGATAAAAAAAAGAGGACTAAAAGTAGGCAATTTCAAGGATATCTAAATTAAATGAAATTAAGATGATGTAGATATATTGGCAATTTAAAACATTCCACAATGTGTATGATTACTAATTTTATTGTTCACTGAAATCTAGAATAAAAGCATAATAGGTTTGTATTCAATTAGAAATATAGGGAGATGGATTCATATCCCTTTCCATGGGACATACACATACAGATAGGATATAAAAGGAGGGAGGTTTCACTTAGGATTTAGATTTACTTAGTAGGAGATTATGATGAATAGTCAAAACCAAAGTCAAAGTGGAGTCCTAAACATTACTCACTATGTAGTACTCATCCAGTAGTTTTTTATAGGACCAAAAGAATCAGAAGCAGCAACCAGGGTGAGAGGTCCAATTCTCAGCACACAGCACATTTCACATTTTCATTTCATTGTTACTTGGAAACAAGTTTCATACACTGGAAACATACATTCCAGAGTAAATTTGCAACAACCATGTAGTAGATAACACAGAATTAGGCAGGAGAAAGCAGCAAACTATGCCTTGTTCCCCAGGTTGCTGGGATGATGGGAGCAACTCCCAAAAGAGGATGCCAAGAAAACTCAGAAGATAGAATATGCTACTGAGACAGCCTCAAAAAAGGATGGAGAGGAAGGAGCAAAAACATGGGAAGTGGGGCCTCCTTGGTGGCACAGCGGTTAAGAGCTGTGCTGTAGAGCTGTCGGCAGCTGTGGTGAGAGTTTGATGCCTGGCCAGTGAGAGTCCCACATGGTGTGGCAGACCTCTCCTGCCTTGCCCGCTGCTCCCCTCAGCAGTGTGTTTCCATTGATCTGCCTTTTCTGCTCCCCACTCTGTCTCTGGTGAACCTTCTCACCACCCCACACCTCTGGCCTGTATCCGAGCTTGTATGCATAAATAAATAAATCTTTAAAAAAAAAACCAAGGGAAGTGGACAGAATCTAAAAGCTTCCTTCTTGTAGAGGACAAATTATCATGATCCTCCACATTAAAGGATATCCATTAGGTGGCTGCTTTGTTATTGTCACCGTTCTTCCTACCCATTATTTATATCAGACCAGCATTCTTCTCTCCATTTTCATAGTGACTTAATTAAAATAAAATTATTATATCAAAGAATAAGTGAAAAAAGTACAAAGAGACCCTGAAAATAATGCATGGCCCCAATCTATAACCACAACTTGCCCTGTCATCTTTGATGCTTTGTCTCTTTCTTTAGCTGGAATGTAAATATTTGAGGGGTACAATTCCCCCTGTTGAGAGAATGCTTTTCTGGGATTACTGTTTATATTACCTTTCATACTCAACATCAGCCACATGGAGCATATCACCAAGCCAGAAAAACAGAGCTCCCTTTCACCAGGAAAAGTCCTTCCACGCAACACAAACATCACCAGGAAATCTCAGAATGAAGTAAACAGCTGTCTCTGCCAACAACTCCTGGTTGTTCCTGCATGTTTTCACTTTCTGCCTCCCTGACCATAAAAATCCACAGCCTGCAAAAGCTGTCTTGCATATTCATTGCCTATGACTCCCACATCATTAATACTCCTTCTGACTTGGGTAGAAGAACATAATTCAATTCCCTCTTGTTTCTTGTTCCTTCTACAGCTTTTCCTTTCTTCCCCCAAATGGTTTACAATCCCTATCAACTTCTTCCACTGACTTCCAGGAATATGAAAGGCCTATTCCTCAGACCCAAGCCCAGATTCTGAAAATGTAGAAACTAGCACTGATGAGTTCTAACAGCATGTTAAAAATCATCTAGGAGTGCTTCTTTGAGAAAACAATAACTAAGCTAAAATGCACAATATTTACATGCATATTACACATGCAGTATATTTACAAGTAATGAGCAAGATTAATCAAAGAGATAATGCTAAAACATTATTATTCAAGTGTTCGCAAATGGCATTCTTGTTCATTAAAATTAAAATTTAGATGAATAGCATCCTCCAATTTCACTGAACCTTAACCATGCAAGTCATAAAAAAGCTACCAGAATTTGAAGTTATCCTCAACTTAAAGCTGCAAGGGAAAGCAATTTGGTTGAGTAGAAGCTATAGCTTCAAAACAAGGATGGACAGTCATTTCAAATAACAAAATGTCGATACTTGCAGAAAATTAAGTCTTCACAAATAATGAACAGTGTTATTCTCTCCATGAACTGTGGACCAGATAATGTAAATACTGAAATTCGACAATTTATCACTGGAACTATCCTTTACTTTAGCGGCTTTCATCTGGTAATAGATAGAAATTATATTTGTTGGATAAAAATATAAGAAGAAGCCTCTCTGTCCTTTCTTTTTCTTGATGAATTTGGCCCAGGATAATAATATCAAATTATATGTTGACAGAGAAAATAACTTGGCATGCTGAAAGACCAAAAGATGTTACAAACATAATTATCTCAGTATCAACACCACATGGTAATATTGTCAGACTGAGGATGAAAAAATTCCGTAAGATGGAAAATGCAAACAGGTGATCTTGCCAACAAAAAGATGAATCTGCATGTATCTTTGGAATGACCAATTTTTTAAACACGTTTCTCCTTTTTCTGAGATTTCATATTTATTCATCGATCATCTTTTATTTGATCATGCAGATGGATTTGATTTTCCCCCAATAATCTTGGCAAAGTATCAGGTCATTAGTAAATGCTGACTGATTTTAAAAGTTATATCATTATATTTGCCAATCAAAAAAAGTGAAAAAATGTAGCATAACAGAATATGCAATTATTTTACATTCATAGCAAGAAAGAGTTACTACTAGGATGGAAATATTTCTTAAGCTTAATGTTCTTGCTCCTGGCAGGGCACACTGCTGCTGCCAGGTGGGCTGAGCTGTCGATGCAGAGTCAAAGCTGCAGAATGATCTATCACTGACAGAGCTGTCAGAGAGTCTACAGTGGGGCTCACTGGCCAGCAGTATCTAGGCATTTCCCAACACACCCAAGTTCAGTGTTAATATGTTTTAAGTCCAAGAAGGTTTCTGTTTCTGCTAATGCTACTGTTGTCCAGCTGGTGATCTAATATAAACCAAAGAACATTGCCCCTCTCTCCTTGGTGCCTCGGGAGAAAGGTGTTTACCATCCCCACAGACACACCCTAGGCTTGTGCTGCTAGGCACGAGACAGCTGTGAGAGGAGCTCCTCCTTCCAGGGAGTGAGAAGATGCATCGCCTGCTAGGGTACACCGCCAAGCTGCAGGGAGGGCTCCTGGCACCCACAAAGAACAGCTGCTCTACTAGCTCTCTGCCTGGAAATAAAAGGAAGTAACGGGGGGGAAAATGTAAATCGCAGAAGAGAGATTTTCATCCAAACGTTATTTGTGATGCTCCGTTTGGAACAGCTCAAATAAAAAAATATATGGTTGAAAGGGTATTAAATAAAACACTCAACTTTTCATCATTTACATAATAAACAGCTCTTTGATTTGTCTTCATTTCATAACTTTCTTTCCCAACCAAGGAGAACTAGACTCAGGATGACCACGGCCACTTCATCATTGGTGCTCATAGCAAAGACGAAGGAATCCAGATTCCTTCTGAGAGCTCCTTTCATGCTCCCTCCTGGATGTAAAGGCAGGGTTCTTGCTCCATTTACCTTTCTTGCTTTCTGCTCTTTCCCCAGTGAAGCAGCACTAATCCCTCTCTGTGAAAGAACCAAACACCTTTCCCAGGAAGTTAAAGCTGGGCTGGTGTGCTCCTATAAATTTTTCGCACTCATAATTAGTTGTAGGCAATCTGTGTGCCCTATTTACCATCTATGATATTACTAACAAGAAAAAAGCACCTGGAACTTAAAACTTTCCAAACTGATTTAATGGGCTTTCCTGCTCCAGCCCCGAGAATGATAATACCTTCCACTTAGGTACACAAGTCAGGAATTTGCCCATCATCCTGTATTTCTCCCTCTTCTTTTACCTCTGAAGCAAATCAATCACAAATCCCTATAGCTGGAATCTCACAATTATTTCTTTTAAAACCCTATCCCAGCATTGTTGTCTTAGATCAGTCTTTCAAATTTTCTCCATGAAGTATGTTAGTAGCATCTTTGTTAGATGACTACTTCATCGTTTTCCTCTTTTTAATACTCCCTTATTTTTTACTGTTTCAGTGATTGTCACTCTGTGACTTCTTCTCTCTATTGGATTTTACCAGTCCACATATAAACTACTCCAAAATTTTGTAGCTTAGAATATCAACTATTTAATGTTCATGATTCTGCAATATGGACTAAGCTCAGCCCGATTATTCTTTTGTATTCATTCTCAGAAGTCACTCAGGCATCTGGGGTTATCTAGACTTTTGAATAGAGCTAGAAATCCAAGATGGCTTCACTCATAGGTCTGACCTGTCAGTTGGAATGCTGAAATAGCTGGAAAGTGGTATGGCCTCTCTCTCCCTCCAACATGGTAGGCCAACCTCTTTACAAGGTAATTCAGGGCTCCAAAATGAAGAAAGGAAAGAATGATCACTTCTTAAGAGGCCTCACTTTCATTAATTCTCCCACGTGCAATGAGTATTTGTTGTTTTAGCATCCTGCTTTTAAGTAAGATTAGATTATCAATGAGTAACAGGCATTTGAGAAAATAATTTAATTTGAAATAAAGAACCAAAACAAAAGACAGAAATAATCAACTTGGAGGATTCACAGAGGATACAGAAAGAAAAACATAAAAATAAAAGCACAATATCCTCAGAGCTAAAAGAATACAGCTCCATCTTAAAAGATAAATATTTTGAGAAATATTCTTTTATCAAATAAGAAACTCAACAGGAGAATTAGAAGGTGAAGTCAAGGAAGTCGGAAGGTAAAAGAAAGGAAACAAGTAACTTGGAGGACTAGCCCAAGAGATTCAACATACAAGCACTCGTGTCCCAGAAATATTAAAATTGTAAAGATAAATGGAGAAAAAGAAATCACCAAAGAAATATTTCCCAAAATAGTCTAAAATGAAGGACATGCATTTCAGACTGAATGAACCTACATAGTTCTTAGCACAATGGATAAATTTAGAATACATCAAAGCACACCACTGTGAATCTTCAGATTACTGGCAACAAAGAGAAAATCATGCAAGTTTTTTTGGAGAAAGGTGAAAAACAGGTATCACCTTTAAATGATCAAGTTTAAAAAATATTATCAACCTTTCTCACAACTTGCTCCCAAAAGTTATGAAAACTGAGAAATGCCTTCAAAATTCTGAGAAAAAATAATTTCCATCTAGAATATTTTGCCAAGACCAAGTTTTAACTATGGTAGTGGAATAGATTAAATGTGGTTTTGCCCCTGAAAGATCTTTAAAAGTGTATTTCTCACGCATGAATTTTCAGGAAGATATTGAAGGATATTATCTATCAAAACGAGGAGATAAAAGAAAAAAATGAAACACACAGAATACAAGAAGCACATATTCTATCACCAAAGAGAGGCCATGGGCTTTTCTGCAATGATAGCAAAAGGAGCTCTGAAGATGGTAGCTGTATAGCCTATCTGGAAATCAATTAATTCAAACAGGAGCAGTTTGAAATGTCTTAAGAGGGATGTTGATCTAATAAAGTGAAATTGTCTTGAGATGTTTTTCTAATAAAGTGAAATTGATAGAATATCTAAAGTGTTTTAATATACTGATGGTTTATTAGTTTTAATTATAGAAAGAATTGGGTAAATAATTAACTATGGGAAACAAGGATCTTTGCACAGTATAGAAAAAAATCACAGTATACTACATAACTCAGCTAGTTATAAACACAAATACATATGCGGTTACCTATATAAACATGGACTACTATTCTAAATATTTACTAAAATCATGATATAAATATACTGGCAGAATAGCGACCAGTGACAGGAAGTATGTGAGCTAGGAAAGGATAAAAGAAGATTAAAGTCTCATCATTCATTGTAAATTGGTAATGTTTAAAGCTGATAAATCAAGAAATAGCAATGAATGTGTGTTATTCATGGATATGGAGGTAAATATCAAACGAATCAACTGAAAGTATTGAAAGAAATTGCTTTGGGAAGTGGGAACTAGTGAGAGCAGGGAAATGTTTACTACATGAATATTTAAATGCATGACTTTGAATAAAAAAATAGTTAACTTTGAAATGCATTTTGTGCATGTATGCTACCTTCCTTTCAAGTTACAGATATTGTTGCTAGGGAGTCTTTAAGAAATCCCAATTCATAGTTTTGGGGCCATAAATTACCGAACATTTTCCTTTAGTTTGCCAACTTCTCTTTGGACTATCTATATTTATTCCTTAACAATCAGTGCTCCAATGATGTGTAAGGAATCAAATAATAAATAAGTGTGAAGTGACAAATTGTTTTTAAATAGGGGAACTGGTTGTAAAGGCAACAAGTACACCAATAAAACTAGATGCCTTGGCAACTGCTCCAGACCTCAAGCTCAAGCAAATGTACTGCCCTCTCTTTGATTTTTCCTCCCAAATAAAATTTCTTGCAATGAATGGTCAGAAGTTATAAATATCCTGGGAGAAATTACTGACAAAAGTAAACAAATATGGCAGGGGCCACTTGTTTTATCAAACCAATTGGTAGCACCATGGTTCCTTCCATTTGCTGATATGAGGATCAGATTTCTCAAATACATGAAAATAATTTAATTTCTCAAACTCCAAGGAGAGAAAATAAAAGGTGGACCAAGGCTCTGGAGGATTTGTCTTTTTCCAACTCATTGTCAATGCTGTCCCACTTTGAAAGAGCATGTATTTGATTCATGTGTTCGGATGGCATTTATGCTTAGAAAATCATTCACATTTTGATCTTTCATTCCTTTTGGGACAGTTAGTGAAAAGTGATTTTATAAGTTACAGTTCTGACCTTTTTTATGATTCTGTTATTTGATTAAAAAGCATCAGAGGTCTTCTGTCTGGCAGTGTTTATTGCCTACAACAAAGCAATCAGAAATGCAACCAAAGAGCAATTTGTAGGGGGTTATGGATTCATTCACAACAAATATTTATTGCTACTGGTGCAATTCCACACTGAAAATGAAATAGACCAGAGATTTGTTTGTCTTCCTCTCTTGGGACCTATGACACTCAACCGTTCTATAGGTGAAAACAACTTATAAAGTTGGCATTCGGCTTCTCAAGAGATTCAATATGTTTGAGTGAGATCCAAGTGAAACGATGCATCAGCGACCCTCTCCAGGAGAAATGTGGTATGGCTTGATGCAGTGTTGCTCCATACAACACTTTTATTCACTTAAACCATGTGATCTGTAGATGTGTAAGAGACCCTGAGACCATTCCACGTGGCTCATGTCAAAAACACATAATTATATCAAATTATTACTTTCCCTGTTTAACATGTGTACTTTTCGTGCAGAACCACCGCTGGTATGAAGATGACAATTCTGACTTGATTTTAGTACACCCTCCGTAAGATAAAATATGTGAAAAATTATTGTGCAGCAAGGTTCTTGTTAACAGCAACATAACCACCCAACAGAAAATAGCTATCTATATTCCCAGAATCTCTCAAATTAGCTATCAGCCTTGGTCTATCCATGAAAAACAAAAAAATCCCCACAACCAGAAACTCCTGTCTGAATGTTTACAACTTCTCTAATGAATCGTGACTCTTCCTTGAAGATGCTGCTTCCTCTATAGCATACAGTGCATTTGGTCAATCTCACTCTCCTCTCCCTCTCCCTCGGCAATCCTCTCCCTCTCTCTCCCCTCTAATACTATCAGGCATATCGTAAGTAATGAGTATTTATTGAACTAACAAGTTAATGAATCCACTGCAAATGTAGATGACTTCTGTCTTCACTTTCTCATTTGGTAAAATGTAGAAATTGACTTTACAATAGTAATAATCCAACAAGCCTTTTCTTGGAAGCAAGAAATGTGACTTAGTACATGTGAACTTGGCTAGAAATAATTGAGAAACTGAATACTTCCTCAAGGAAATTAAAGAACTAAATAATCACAAAAAGTTTTGATATTCCAAGCTTTGGCTTATATTTCTTGGTATTTGGTTTTAGTTTTGCGCTCTCAAAGATCAATTGAGAAAGAAACTAAGGAAGTATAGTAATGTGTTTAACTCAAACCAAGATGTGATAAAGAAATTTCCTCAGCAAGAACCGCTGACATAATCACAGTAAAAGTAATCACAGTAAAATGGTGGAATGTGATTTCAAACAACATCACAACTCCAATAGTTGGGAAGAGCTCCAGAATTTACCTCAGCTCTACTGCTGCCTATGTAACTTTGAAGGAAATATTTAATTTCAATAGTTCTCAGCAAGTCTTTATCAGAGTGTGAGTCTACATAACCCCTACAGTCACTTAATACAATGGTCAACAAATTTTTACAAAAGTCATGTTACTGAAATAAAATTGGTCATTTCCTATCAATTTGTATGTCCTCAACACGAATATGACAGTCAAATTCTAATTTTGGCTCTAGGTTTTTTTTATAATCTGCAATAAACGGATGTTTATATCATGAAATGCATGCCAATAATAGCCCTACAGTTAATACCTGTAAAAAAATCAAGTCATAGACTACTTCTTAGATTTCTTCGCTTGTCTCTTGTACAGCTGCTCAGGAATAGAATAGATGGAAGATGGTTTCCATTGTGTAAAAGCACAGCCTTAAGACTCAGTTTCGAAGAGTCTAGAAATAGTCTCCATTCTTGTGGGTCATGAGTGATTTCTAAGGCATTCATGAGGCCCTCAATATTGGAACAGAATATCAGAGTACTTTTCTTTCTGAAGAAAGGCTCCAGCTGCTGGTGGTGCTTTTGCTGTAAAGTAATTGTGACATCTTCTTCTAGAAGATTCCATTGTTGGAGTCTTGATCCTAGCAATTCTGCCTTGTTCTTGGAGAAGTCCAAATCATGAACCAGGTCATTGAGTTCTTCCTGTGTTAGTCTGTGTAGGGTAGATGATGTACCACAGTGAAAATATAGATCACTGCATGCTGATGGAACAGGAGAACAGGTTGACTCACCCTTGTCCTCATCAGATGAATCAAGAGAATATTCTGCTGGAGGTTCTGGAATAGGAAGTCCCTCACCATGTGCAACTGGTCTCAATGCAGACGGAATGTTTGGGTAGACTATTCTCAACTTCTTTTGCTTCGTTATTCTGCCGGAAAGAGGAGGAACCAAGCAGAAGTAACAGTCGTTTATGTGGTTGCTTGGCTCTCTCCACACGATGGGGACTGCAAACGGCATGGATGGTCTTTTGCCATTTAACCACTGTGAAAGCTGCATTGTCCATGTAGCACAGCACATATACGGGACCAAGGCTTGGCTTGGTCACCAACCTTGCATCCCAAGTAAAGGTGATAAGCCTTCTTCACTTGAGAAGTGATACTTTTCTTCTGGTTGGCAAATGGCACTTCCCCACAAATAGAGCAGAAATTGTCCACACTATGAATGCACTTTTGAGGCATGACTGTTCTGTCTTGTACCTAAATGGATAAAATAGTAATAGTTCTATGGAACAGTAGCTTAAAGTGTCTCACACAAAGTGTGCAATAGTTTCAATGCTCAACCTTTCCAACAGGGCTTTCTGTGATGTCAGCTTACTTCAGCAGCCGCCTGGCAGTAGTATTGCATTGAATCAGAAAAAGATGCAATTAATGCTGGATGATGTGCACATGATGGTATTATGCAATGTGATGCAAGATTACATCATTCTAGGCTGATTGAGGATGTTGTTGCAGGCCTCTGGATAAATTTACACGGTGAAACATATACAATGAATTATATGAAATATCTCCAAAATGAGAGCGAATAAAGAATTTTCAGGGTTATATTCATGTTCAATACACCAAGATACTACAGATTAGGGCCTTTTTAAGTCAGTGACGATCTTATTGTTGACCAGTGATATTTTTTCTCTGAAGACACAGGAAAATGATCACAATTAATAGCAATAATGTTGACTGTGATCCTTTGTTGTCAAGAAAGTAGGTGATGGGAGATCAATTTTAAAACAACACATAAAACCAGTTAGTTCAACTGAGATAGACTTATTAAATATATCAATATTGATAATAGCAGTAAGACAATAGGTGATGCAGTATTTTATGGGAAAGTAAGAATCTAGGTTTCTCTTAACTATTCATTCATTGCCATTGTCCACATCAATACAGACGCTATAAAACTGACTCCACTTAACCAATTGGGTTTAGAACAATTCATTTTAATGTTCACATAACTATATTAGTTGAAATTTAATTTGTAAACTGGTTATTTCAAGATTAATTCTGTAATGAGCCCAAGTTTACCAGAATAGAGAATCTGAATAAAACCTGTATGGATGTGAATTGACTCAAACTGCCAATTTGGAAGTCCAGGACCTGTTTTATGAAAGTTTCACCTCTTCAAAGACCAAAAAAAAAAATATTTCCCTGAGGAATTCAGATGACAAATGACCTCTCTCCCCCTGTACAACATTTGCTTTTTACAAACTGGCATCATGGTATATATCCGGCCATCACTCTAGACAAAGTATTCAACTAATATTAAACAAGAGTAGGCCCTCCTCTGCACAAATTATCACCCCGTCTACCTTTCTTGTAAATGTCTGTGCCAAGAAAATGTGTTTCCTGAAGACAATTGTTTTGCATTAGTAACTATTTTTGGTGACACACAAAAATCAATGGGTCTCATTAGTGCCTAATGTCAATGTCACACTGACAAAGGGTGGGCACATAAGCAGACCTCTCACTGTCTGCCTGGAGCTTTAGAATCTCCAGGTTTGAGCCAGTTTATATTCTTTTAAATTCAGTGCTTTGTGCTGCTCATTGGAGTTTTTATCTCCCCATCATTTCAGCAAAGCTAGGTTGGTTTTTGCTTTGTTTCCTTTTGTTTTGTTTTTCATTCAGAGAATTCTGATTATAGTTCCAACACAAAGCAACTCACATAGTTGCATCACCATCTATATTTCCATTTTCACCCTGAAAACAAATGAATATTCTAGTCTACTAAAAATGGGACATTTTACAGATAATCACCTTCCTAAAAGCTGGCATATAAGTATAACATTAACTGAATGTGCAAGATTCTATGGCTTTAAATACCAAAAATCAGAACTATTCTCTGAGGATTTGCTAATACACTGCCTCTTAGAATAAAATGATGAGAACATTGCCTTATCTTCAGCATTTTTAAAGGGCTATACTAGTAAAATATTCTTGAACACATTAATGCAATAACTTATGCATGAATGTGTTTCAGTCAACACTGAAGTTGTTAGGACTGAGCCATAAGCTCAGGAGCTAAGAACAAGGAGATAAGCCATCACTGTTTCTTACCCTTTTGACCTTCTGGCAATGAATTTAGGGACTTTTTATAACATTGCTGATTGCTCAGGAAACTTTCAGAGAATTATATATCAGTTGTGATTAGAAATGCAATAGCTATCCCCATTATGGAAGAGTGAACAACTTCTTATGGAGTGATTCACTTAACATTACCAATAGCACTTCATATGTTAAAATCATCATCATCATCACCATTCTCACCATTGCTATTTTTTCTACTTCCTACTAAGTGTTAGTCTTATGGTTTCTTGGCAAAGAGGTTCACAACAGTTTTTCCTATACCAATGAGCAGGTCCCTTGCAATGTGACTTTGTCATTGTTTTCATCAACGAAGTGCTTATTTTCACCTCTTCTTAAATCTAGTCTACTCTTGTACTTGTTTAACTGAGTAAAATATTGGAGAAATCACTTTCTGTGAACCCTGAACCTCTCCTCATGAGATCTTGAAGCTTTTACACTTTCATTCTTCAGCCTGGCTTCCCTGAGTTCACCACAAAGTAAGTCAAGATTAGTTTCTTGGCATATAAGAGGAATTGTGGTAATAAGGGCTAGGGGAAAGAAAGATCCAAGTAACAATAGCCAAATATACACATGAGGCCATTTGCACCAGACAGCCCCAGTTGAGTCACTAGATAGTAGCCGATAGCAGGGACATGTGAAACCTCAGTCGAGGTTACCGGACAAAACATTCACCTGATACCAGTCCAAACTGCCAGTTCACAAAATCATCAGCAATACTTTTTTTTTTAAAGATTTATTTATTTATACATACAAGCTGGGGTACAGGCCAGAGGCGTGGGGCAGCGAGAGGATTCACCAGAGACAGAGTGGGGAGCAGAACAGGAAGACCAGAAACACACTGCTGAGGGGAGCAGCGGGCGAGGCAGGACAGGTCTGCTGCACCATGTGGGAGTCCCCCCAGCTGGCGTCGAACTCGCATCACGCGCTGCCGACAGCTCCACAGCACAGCGCTCAACCGCTGCACCACCAGGGAGGGCCCATAAGCAATACTTTTTTAAGCTGCTAAATTTTGGAGTGGTTTGTACATAGTAACAGATAACCAAAACACAGGCATATTCTGATTTAATTACTAATGGAACACTTCTCCGTATATCTACCACACTGCTTCAAGTTACTGCCTGCCAAATATTTCATCTATACTTGAGTATCTTACATTATACAATGTATTGATTCGGTAAAACAAAACACAAAATACTAACTTGCAGAAATAAATGGCAGGAGTGATTGACACAAAGCACAGTTATTCTTAACAATTGTGATCTCCTTCCTGGCTTGGGTGGGTGCGGGTAAGGGAAGGGAAATAGCACTCAATCTCTGTTTCTAATTTGCCTAGATACATGGATTAGGAAGTAGGGAGTAGAGGGTACAAATAATCTGGATTCTCAAACCACCACTGACACTTTAGATGTCTAAAGTTCATTCTCATTTCCTGGATCTCCCAAGGACTCTGGTTAATTGAAAGAGTGGTTGTTCACATGGAAAGATTTAGAAAGTAGGTTAAGCAGTCCTGAGGCCAACACGTGTATGCTTCCAACTGAATCTGCTAGCTGCAGTCTTAGCTAGTCAGCAAAGAGAAGGGCCACAAAGCCCACTGACATAGCTGATCTAACAGTGTTCATTCAAGCACAGATTGGTTCACATAAGGAGAGACTATCATCTCTTGGGTTTACTAAGCCTTCCACAGGGATACATAACTAGTTTAGGTATTGCTCCAAACATTTTCTGAACTCAACTTTTACGGCTCAAATTACTTGACACTTCTGTTCTGTTTCCACTGTGACAGACTTTCCCTAAGGCAATGGATGAGTAATGTCTATCTGCCTGGAGAAGCAGAAAAAATGCAATGAGGAGCAAAAAGAAGAACACGCTTTCTCAATCCTGTCCTGCCACATGGTATATGGTTTAGTGATATATGTTGTGGTACCGGCTCAAGAAGAATTCAGAGAAAATGGAGATCATCACCACTGGTGAAAAAAATCCATCCAAAGCTCCATGGAGGAGGTAAGATATCAGTCAATTAATCATGAACTAAATGTACAAAACTAAAATCAGCATTATCAGATTTTCATGAAGACCACATAATTAGGATCTGTTTTGTGTGAACTTTTTTTTTAAACTCACTCTTAGACATATGCTAGGTTATATCTATTACTAAATAGAGCAAAACATATAATCCTAATAATTAATACTTTCAATCTACTTTGTTTGACAACATACTTTTATATGTATTATCTCATTTGATGTAATAATAGCATTAACTATAAATTATTATTATAAGAGACAATTTCATCATTCACACGTGTGCTCATCAACCAGATATACTATTTGATTCCTTTTTGAAACAGAATAAAATGGATGGCTTTGTTTTGCTTGATATTATTTTCTGCTTCATGCCTATACATTCTAAATACTATATCTAAGTTGTACAAGGACAGCAACAGCTATTCACCTGCTAAGAATCTCTTAAATCTCTCATTTTTAGTCTCCTCACAATTGAAACATAATGCTTTTCCTTTATGGGTATCAATGAACCAAAACTCAAAGATGTATCATCTGAAAATATTGCTGACCTTTTCTCACCCCACTCATCACTGCTGACTCACTTGGACAAGAAGACACCCTGCAATAAACTCATGTCTTTCTCTTTCAAGTCCCCTGATATTTATTTCTTGTTATTTGGCTCATCTTTACAGAAGATAGCTTTATCTCTTGCCATTCCCCTTATAGATTTTGCAGCTGGAGCCACCCTTTACTCCAATTTAAAAATGTCTCTTTATCCCATAGAGCTTATTAAACTGGTATCCTTCATGCAAGGCTACATGAATTTATTTTTCTTTTAATTAAGTTATGCTGTATTCCACTTAGCATGAAGAAAACTTAAAAGGTTATCACTCACTCTATGCAAAATATGAATAAGTAAAATATGGATAATCTACAAAGTCTTAACTTTTCTCAAACCCAGCAGGTACCTAAAGTCATATCTTAAATCTAAGGAAAGATAGGTACTACCATGGAAACAAACACTGACTCAGAGCACAGGATGAAAGCAGGATCGCCCTAGAGTAGGGTAGGAAAGATCCTTTAACTAGTGGCTGAAGACTGAAGGTCTAGTAAGAGATTATAGGATCTCTGGGAGCTGAAACCCATTGGCAGGACTTTCACCTGCAATCACAAGAAAAACCAGGAGAACAGCAAAAAAAAAAAAAAAAAAAAGTTCCATTATGGTACAACATTGGATTTGAGAAATTGGCTGTCTCTATAGAAAATGCACATAATCAAATCTGGATCTTTTTTAATTATGGAATAAAAGCTTCAAATTGCTAGAGTAAGGGCAGTAAAGGCTGCCATTGCCCAGATGCAATTTTGGCTGGGAGAAGGAAAAATGGAAAAACTCTCTACTATGGGGAAATGTGAAGGTCTTATACTTCTGAAAAAAGGACAGGTCACCCAAATCAGATACCAGTGAGACAGGGCCTAACACTGATAGTAACTAGGACAATGGAACCTCCCCACCCTTAACTCCCCCCCATACACACTACACACTCATACCCCTATATAAATAATTTTCATGCTACTGAAAAGCAAAGAAAAAAGTCATATGGGTATAGGAGAACAACATAATACATACATATAAAAATTAGAGCAAAATTTTCATCTGTGTAAGGCCAAAAGACAATGGTATAACTTTAAAATGCTAAAAGAAAAAGCTGTCAAATTTTGATTTTACGCTGATAAAAACATCTTTGAAAATAAAGGCTACTTTATAGAGTATTTTTAAAACAAACAAAAACTGAGATATTTATTTCTAGTAGATATACACTGCCAAAATGTTAAAAGACTTCAAGGGGAAGAAATACAACACCACACAAACTGAGATGTCTATAAAGAAGTGGAGAGGTCTGAAAATAATATAAATGAGGGTAAATAGTGTATCAATCTTTTTTCTTTACTTGCTATAAAATATAATTTACTAAAGCAAAATATGTCACAAAGTATTTCAAATTTTGTAAAGAAAAATATATAAAAAAACAGACTAACTAATTAAGAAGAAAATTTAAGGCAAACACAAACATTTTAAAAGTTACAAATAACCAATGGCGGAGATAAAACATTTAATGTATATTCAGACATTAAAGTGGGAGGTGATAAGAAATACAGAAAAGATGAAGCAAAAAGAAAACAATTGTAAAGATAGCATATTTCAAACTGTCAATAAGTTAAAAATGTCTCAACCTCAATTCAACATTAGGTTAGAAAATAGCCATCTACATGGAACTTGCCTTAAGTGTAAAGATACATCTATGTTAATAGCATAAGAATGGGAAACTATATGCCACACAAATACCAACTGAAATAAATCTGTGTTGGCCACATTAATATTAGACAAATTAAACTTCAAAGAAGCGAGGAATATTACCAGGGATAAAGAGAGACATTGTGTAGAAAAAGGCATCCATTCATCAGGAAAGTATAATAATATTTAGTGTATATGCAACAAATGACAGAACTTCAAAACAGAAGAGGCAAACACTGATAGCAATGGAAAAGAAATAAACAATTCAATAATTACAGCTAGAGATTTTGACATTATTCTCTCAGTAACTGATAGAATGAGAATAGAAAAAACTAATTAAGATATATAAAATCTGAACAATACTATCAACATCCTTCATCTTTTGACAGTTGTAGACTATTTCATCCTACAACAGCAGAGTACATATTTTTTCTCACTGTAATTTTCTCATGGAATACTCACAATAATGAGCTATACTTTGGGTCATAAAGTATACTTTAAAAACTTTAAAATGGAAATATACAAAGCATGTTCTTAGACCTAGTGGAAGTAGAAATCTACATTAGAAAGATAGCGAGAAAATCTCTAAATATTTATAAATTCATTAAGTCAAATTAAATTTTTACTTTCTTTGTAGACCCCTGAAGGGAGTGTGGGATAGCTATTTATTTGAACATAACTATTTAAAAGTTTGTGATAATTCAGACTAAGTCTGGAGTTATCCTTATGTAATCACTTAAATAAAATTTAGTACCTTGGGAAACTGAAACTACGAAAAAAAGATATGTCTAACTGTAAAATTCTTTATTACAATACTATGTGCACATTAAAAAATTTTGTATTAATAAAATACAAACTGAAATATTTATAGAATTTTTGCATTTGATACATTCAAAAGTATGTACATGATAAAAACAAAATTATCATTAAATTTATATCACCCTTCTCAAATTTTCAGTTGCAATTAATCAAGTCTTTATCAAATACTTGTGCTTTTTAAATTTCCTATACCTTGTGATTACTTTTTATAATTTCATATATAGAGAGAATAATAAAACAGTATCTTCGTTAACTGTCAAAGGGGATATCTTGAGGGTTATTTTTGAATTTTTAGGTTTTCATTATATTCAGTTATTCAAGAAAGATGCTTCAGTGCTGTTTTAACCACTGCACTAGCAGGCAAGAGAAGGTGAAGGCTACCAAAAATAAAAATAGCTACCATTTGCTGAGTGCTTAACCATGTTCAAGACATAATGCTATGCTTCTCTATAAATATATTATCTTGGTTAATTCAGTCATTGCCCTGCGGTTATGTGCCCATTTTACAAAAAAGGAAACAGGTGAGAGAGGTTAAATTTCACCTGATTATACAGCAGAGGATCAAGGGTTTAAATACAAAGCCAGTGTTTTCAAATGCTCCCTAAGACATGGTCACTTGTCCCATGAACCTTGCTTTACAATGTAGTTGAGGAGACAAGATATGTACAGACATGAGTTAGTTATGACACAAGACAGTTGGCAAAGACAAAGACAAAATACCTGGAGACTGGGAGAAAACATGCTTCATGGTTGAGAATGCCTATGGTCAGAAATCACGGCAGCATTCAGATGATCGTATGTTATTTAACCCCCTTACGCTTCAAGTTCTCTCTTAAATGAAAAGAGATTATCTCATAAAGTATAGTACAAGGTCTTAAGTGGCTGCTGTAAGGATTAATAAAAGCTATTATCAAATGAAGTTCTTGGAACATAATAAATACCATAAATGTTAATTCTAACTTGACAACCAATTAACACCTTTCCATAAACTGAGAGTTCTGTAAGGGCAGAGAAAGATTTGCCTGATTTCTCACAATGTTATCACTAGCAGCAGACTTAGTACCTACCACCAAGTTAGCCTTTGGTAAATATTACTGAATTAAAAAATCCAGATGGCAGAGAAGAATGACTTTGTGGATTGTAAATATCCACAGGGAAGATATTAAATAGAAAATGCAATGAAAACCATCCTTTGGATGATTTGGTTATTTTAAATAAATGAAAAGAGAAGTATATTTCAAGTAAGTGGAACAGCATTTGCAAAGCTAATAAGGTGGGAAAAGAAAATTCTTATTTGAGGGACAATGAGTAGACCAACCTGGCTGAAACAGAGGATTCATGTACGAAGACAATCAGGGAAGAAACCTATATAAAAAGACTAGAATTGGAATATAGGGTCTTGGATCAGAGCAAGACTAGCAATTCATTTACTTTCCTTTTTACAGTTTTTGAATCCAGAAAGCAATTACATTCGCTCCTTCTTTCCCTTGGAAGCTCCAATCATCATATTTAGACACATATGAATTACCCAGTGCTACTAGAAACATGGGTTCAGTATCAAGGTTAAAAGGTTCTGCTAAGTTCTTGCCTCCGGGAACTCCACAGACTACTGCAGAGTACAACATTAGAGCAATCATTTCTGCTGTCTCTGAAAGATGCAGGGCTTAGGCAGCTCTGCAGGAGTTCAAATAACTCTTTTCTGTGACACTGAAGATGAAAGAGAGCTTGATGCCAAGATTCTTAATGGTCCCATTATATGGTATTACTAATGATAATACTCCATTCTGTCTCAAAATTGTACAAGGAAGAGCTGACTGTAAATTTCCAGCATCTGGAAATCAGTTTGGGCATGGAAATTTGAATAATTTGAATAAATCCTCCCTGAGACTATTAGCAAACTCAGAACACAATCCATGTAAAGGCTATCAAGTAAGGGCTATCAAATAAGAATGGGGATTGGAAACTGTATCTTTTACTTGGCTAAGTTCACTTGAAAACTGAGGAACAAGGAGCATAGAACATGGGAAACCGCAATATCAGGATCACCTTTGTAAAGCATAATGTCCTCTACAGCTGACTGATAGCAATAAAGACTATTTTCTTCAAAAATAATTCCCCATTGAAATCACCTGTACCTTTTATTCCCTCTAAATAATAATTGTTTCTTTTCATTGTATTCTTTTTATATGCCCTTTTACTATTACCTCAATATTTTCAAGAGTATCTCTTAATTGTAATACTTAGCCATGTCTTGTTTCTTTGAATAATTAATTTTATTGTTGAAACTGCATAGGTACAGTGTTTCCTTTATTTGTGACTTGCCATCACAAACAAGTCCTTAGAATTGACTTTCTGCCTTAGCTTAAGGAGGAAATTGAGATTTACCTGTAGCACACAACACTACAGACTCCTAGTTCAGAGTTCTTCTACTGTAAGACCTCACCTTTCCTATAATGATTTCATGAGTTACTCTTTCTTCCCCAAATTCATGTTTTTCAAGAGAATCTAAGAGGGAAATGTATAATGCTGAAGAAATGAGTCACTAAAGGTTGTACAAGAAGACATTCTGGATACCTGTAAATAATTCTCTATAAAAGGTAGTCTTCTATAATCTGCTAGGCTGGTATCAAATAATAAAAAAAAAAGGTAGTCTTCTCACTCAATCCTTCCCTCATCATGTCTGCTCAGAAAGAATTACCAAGGATCTGAGCTATGTAGATTTTTCTATCCTACAGTTGCCTCACAGAAGTTGAAAATTCTTTTTAAAAAATGTTCATTCAACATCCAGTTTGATTGTGTACTAATTCTAATCATTCTGATTGCTAGGGTTACAAAAATAAAAACAGCTTGTGGATTCAAACTGTCTACAGTTTAGTCTAGAAGGGAGACATCTGAACAGTTATAGTAAGTACTGCATGACAAATGTTATAGTGGAAGGAGGTTTTGGGTGCTAAATGAAGTTAAATAATCTATCTAATCCTCTAGAAAGATTGAGGAAGGTTTCAAGGATGAAAGTCACCAAAATAGTCTTAAAGGATCAGAATTAACCAGATGGAAAAAGGGGAAAAAGGAATTGCAAATGGATGGAACACAGAAAGCTATGGAAGCTTACGTCATCATAATGTGTCTGGGGAACTACAAATGGCTTAATGTGGCTATAGTATAGATTGTTAAAAAAGGAATAGAGATTGATGAAGCTAACAAAGTAGGCAAATAGATTTCTTGAATGTTAATTCAAGGAGCTTGGATTTCATCCAGCTATGAGCTTACATTCTATTTATCAGATTCCAATTTAATTAATGGGTTTTTTTAATGAAGCAGTGAGTGAAAAATTTGGAACCTTAAGAGACACTAAAATCAAATATACAACTGTCTGCCATTTCCATTTAGATAGCTAATGAGCATCTGAAATTTAATGTCACCAAAATAAGTGCTTACTACATCTAATACATCCCTCTCCAGAAACCCTTCCCATCTTAGTAATGGTACCAATCCACCCAGATTCTGAGCTCCAAAACTTACAAGGAACCCTCATTTTTCCCTTTCCCTTATACTCCATTTCTAAGTCCTCAGGAAATCCTGCCAGTATTGCCTCTAACACTTATTCAGGATCCAAATATTTCATGTCAGCGCCATACCTTTACTCAGTCTGAGTCTCCTCATTGACTATAAGGAATAGAAGAAAAGTCTCCAAACTGGTCTTTTTGCCTCTCCTCTTTTCCCTAATGCTCTTTCTTCCCCAAATAGTCACAATGATCTCACTTTTCATGAGATTTTTTGAGATACATTTGACTTGTAACATGTCATTTTTAAATATATAGCATGTAGAATTGATTACTTACATGCTGCGAAATGCTTACATCAGAGAGTAAGCTAACACTACCAACATGGCACGTAACTTTTTTTTATTGCAGTGAGAACCTTTAAGACCTCCTGTCATAAAAATGTTCAGGTATATAATATATTATTGTTAACTTGAATCACTGTAATGTACAACAGATTCCCAGAACACAGTCATCTTCCAACTACAATGAAATACCTAAAAAATAAAGAAAACAGAACAACACAAATAACAAAACTTAGAAGTCTGACTATAGACTTGAGGCTACCAGACACACACACACACACACACACACACACAAAACTTGGCTGTTTCCAGATATGCACTTCTTGAAACAGCCTAAAGATGGCTTTCAAAAGGATACTTTTTACGAAGCTAAAGTTATTTTTCTTTTCAGCCCTAAAATAATCTGTCACTGTGTTGCTCATTCCTCATTCATCTTTATCACTGGAGAAATCAATTAAATGGTTGTTTACAATTCTGCATGACACTGTCTCTGTGTCCTATAGTCCTAGAAAACAAGTCCGACAGTATACCCAGTGGACTGATCTTAGTCCTATTTGATGATTGCGAATAGCAAAAACAACAGTTGCTCAACACAGCTTCATAGTACTTCTCTATCCCTGAAGATATACAGCCTTACAAATAGTCAACAAGTCCAAATATTCCAATGGGTTTTAGAAACCATGAAAATGATTCCACCAATCACAGCTTCTAATGCATAACACATGCATTTTATCTTTCCAAACCTTACAAAGATTCTACTTGAGTATCACCACCCACATAATTTTCCTATCTCAGAGTTGGATAGTTTATGCCCTGTGTGTGAGAATGCATTACATTTTTAAATGTCAAGTACAAAATTGCTCACCTTCACAACTGTCTTACAAGCTCAGAATTACCTTCCTGTAATAAACAGGGAGAAACTTATAGTCTCTCCATATATGTACTTTGAAAGATCGCCCTAATTTTTCTCCAAAAGTAATTCTCTCATCAACCTGTCATGAATAATGACAACTAAGAATTAGCTCTTTTAACATTGAAGATAACTGTCGCACAACCTAGTCACCTATCTCAATAAAATTATCTTAAATAATAAAGCTGAGATTTAAGTCTAGGTCTTTTATTCTAAGTCCTATGTGCCTTCCACTGGAGTTTGTTTATAGAAATATGTGCAAATTCAGATCAATGCTTTTAACTTTACAAAGGAGATGATATGAAAACACAAGTAGGGTATGAGACTATCAGGGTAGTCTACTTGAAAATGAGTATGTAGGGTGTGAAACCTTGATCTGCAGAAACTTCAAAATCTGTCACTGGAAGCAGCACTTTTCCATATTCTAGAATGGAAATTTCTTTGAGACTTCTGAACCAGACCCCTAGAAGTTTTGGTAAGTTACCCAAGAAAATGTTCTAGATGAAATCACCAAAGGCATTATTAAACTAAATGTAGATGTTTTAGGGCCACTGTTTGGTATATTCATCAATAATCAATGTTGTCTTTAGAAACTTTTCTTTGTTTTGGGTTTTCAGTTTATTTTTTTGAGTGGAGTGGGTAAGCTGACAAGGGACTTGTTATCTCTTTCCTCATATAAGTACTTGTTCTTTACTGAGAGAACATTAGTTTACAATGATGTGTAGGTTCCAAGATTACATTTTTTCACTGTGCTCAACACCAAATGTCCATTCACCATCCACCACCACCAAGTAACACTTGTGCATCCTTTTCCCCCTGTGGTAACCAAAATCCTGTTTTCAGAATCTAAAAATCCATTTCTGGTTTCATCATATTCCACAAATCAGTGAAATCAGTGTTTGTCTTTTTCCTTTGATTTATTTCACTTAAACATAATCTCAAGTTCCATTCATGTTGTTGCAAAAGGCAAGGTCTCATCTTTTCATGACTAAGTGGATTCCTTTGTGTATACATATACCATGCCTTTATCCATTCCCTCATTTTTGGACACTTGACTATTGTGAATAGTGCTGCAGTGAACATAGAATGGATATGTCTTTTCAAGTTAGTGTTTGATATTATTCAGGAAAATCCCAGAAGTGGGATTACTGATCATATGGTAGTTCTATTTTTAATGTTCTAGGGAACCTCTATGCTGTCTTCCATAATGGTTGCACCAATATGCACTAGCAATATAGGAGGGTTCCGTTATCTCCACAGCCTCACCCACATTTATTATTTCTTGAATTTTTTTATAATAACTAAGGGTGAAGTAAAAATCTCATGACTGTTTTGATTAGTTTTTCCCTACTGATAAGTGATACAGATCATCTTTTCTTGTGTCTGTTGGCCATCTGTATATCTTCTCTGATGAAATGCCCATTAAGATCCTCTGCCCATTTTTTAATCAGGCCATATGATTCGTTGTTGCTATTGAGTTTACAAGTTGTTTATGTATTTTGGATATTTAACCTCTTGTCTGATGTATAGTTTATAAATATATTCTCCCATTCAGTAGGCTGCCTTTTTATCCTTTGCTGTGGAAGTTCTTTTCAGGTCTGCTTCAGTGTCGATTAATCCACATTTAGGTGTAGATTTGTTGTAAGCAGTGTTAGATTTAGGAAGAGGTAAACACAAGTGCTCTCTATTCTACCATCTTGGGTCCTGCCTCTCCTCTCACATAAATTGAGATGACATGTATTTGAACTGATGCTATATCTTGAAGCAATAGGAGTATTATTTTATTAAGTCTTGAGAATTATTTACAAGAGACGGAATACAAAGCAGAAGCATAATTTACTAACGTGGCAAATATACCACAAAGTAATAACCATAATTAACATTTTCATAGAAATTTAGAGGCTACAAAGAAGTTTCTATTTATCAAATACTATCTCTTTGGATAGCATAAATTAGGAATTATAACCCCAGATACTAATGACAATGACTAACCTCCTTTGATGAATCTGAGAGGTTCGGTGAAGAAAGGAGCTAATTTTATAACTCAAACTGATTCCAACTCCCTCCTTCTTGCCACTGAACACAGCTGCTGCTTCTATATACTTAAACTGAAAGCCATAAATACACTTTGGTCCTCAACTATTCAAGGTCCCCAATAAGTCCTGGCATATTCACATTCTACCAGTTGATCAGTGGTATTTATGATGTGTTGTGTAGTATCCTTAAGCAATGTTCACTCAGTCATAGTCAAATACATGGTGAGAGGCAGAGAGAAGACATACTGGTTCTGTTTTGTTTTCTAGGAGGCTCTCATTCTTTCCCCAATATATTATGAAAAGGCCTGAAAATGCAACTCTGGGAAAGACATGCTTCTGTTTTCAAAAGCATCAAAGAAATCGGTGAAGATTAAAACAAATAATTATAAAGTCATATACTAGTACTAGTATTATAAAAGCTGTGTTTATGATATCTATTATGTGAAGACATCATGAGTGGGGAATGGTCATAGGCATGAGATTCTGGTCATTTCAGACAGAAATGTGAGACTGATGCTTCAGTTCACCATATGGAGTTAAAATCTCAATAATGACACAAAAGCTACCACATTTCCCTAACATTCCATCACATTTTGTCACTCTGTGACTCAGCATGTAACCACAAATGAATAAAATTTTGGTTAACTAGAGTAAATAGCTGGGAATTTTTTTTAAATAAATTGAATCTCACAATCCAAAACTTTCTCTCAACAACTTTTCCTTGTGTTTCAAAAGTTACAGTTTTCCCGCAATTCAAATCTGAATGAAACAGGGTGATCATTTTAGCTTTGAGAACCCCCATCCACAATCTTCTATTTCCAAAATTCAATTCAATTAATGCTTGTTTGGAGCATTTATTTAAGAAAGAAACCTCTCTAGTTTAAAAAACAAATACAATTAGCAATACTAATATGCCCTGGGCCTCTTTTTTCAGGATATAGATTCAGATAAGGCTGTCAGCAGCATGATCTGATATAAAAAATGGATGAAATAATAGGTGCAATACAGGGGTAAACCCCTAGTTCTTCAAATTCACCAATCTTAATAACAACCAGAGCAACACCAACTTCACTCAGAATTATTGTGCTTCTGCAAGAAAGTAATTCACTAGATTAATTCACTAAGGCAAAAAATTTGATCTTTTTTCTCCTCTGTCTCCTTCACTACCCTTAGCTGTCCAAAAGACCTTTTATAAGGTTTATATGTAGTTGTCAGATTTTAAGTTGTAATCTTACAGTTGAAAATTAAATTGCAAAACAACCTTCTGTCACTGCTACTGCAATGCTTAAAACTTGTTCTTACAAAGAGATCTTTTAAAAAATATATTTCCCTCAAATTTGACTTGTTGCAAATAATTTCTCTAGTGAGAAATACCAGATATCAGTTCCTTTACCTGCCTTTTCAAATGTCTTTGCTAGTGGAAATGCTTGAAATGACCTAGATATCAAGTAGTACCTGCTGGTCGATGACGGTTACCTTTGACGTGAATCTCAGGAAAAGGAAGCTGTAATGTACCTGAATTGATTTCAATCAAAATCAGTTGAATTACATTCCAGAGACTTTGTGGTAGATCTGAAAGACCCACTAAATTCAGTTCAAATATATTTTATCTCATACTACCATGCTGGGTTTTACTTCAAAAATATGAACCAAAGTCAATTCCTATGCAAATTAAATCTAAATAGTATGATTACCAAAGTTTTTCAGCCAATCACTTTCAGATATGAAATCAAATGGAAATGGAATCTTCACAAGCACTGATGTGATTGGACTACTTATGTTTAATCCCCAGATTGAGAATGATTTTACCTTACCAGAGCTAATTATCAAATCAACCTAACATTTATACAAATGTATAAAAATTGCAAATAAGATTCCTCAAAGAATTTACAATGGTGGTAGGGAGATAAGTGCAACACACATCAAATAGAATTTCATATACACTCATAGAATATGACTGTATATAATCAAGGGTAGTCAGAGAGCAAAAGGCAAAGTACCAAAGTCTTCATGACCCATGGAAGGATTGTTGAGGTTTGAATAATTAAAAGGGTAGGAAGAGGAGAGAAAGACTATTTGGTGAGGTTGTTAACCAAACCTATGATTCTCTTTTGATAAATAAAACAAAGATAAAGCAGAAAGACTTATCATTTCAAAGGTATATTTTCACAGTCTCATGTCTAAGAAAACAAGGTGCAAATTCCAACCTAAACCCCATAAGCAGTGAAGGTTGGACTGCCCCTTGGAACTACACTGTACAGCGAGCTACATGATCCTGATTTCTGATTGACTTTTCATGATAAAGTTAAAATTATATCTTTGGGTTGAGATCGAGAGACAAGGAGTAGAATGCACTGACTGAAAAACCAAGAAGTGAAGGATGAGATTCATGTGTACAATTGTCCAAATGTTTCTGAGGATCTTAAACCACCAAAAAACATTATTCTCTCTGAATTTCTATTCTAGATTTTCTATTCTCATTACAAGAACTGTCAAAGTCTTTTGATCCTAAGCCTAGATAGAAATATCCTGATCCACTCAACTATAATTTCCATCATCAGGAAGTTTTTCAGCCTGACAATGAACATCCAGATGTTTAAAATAAAAACACACAAATATATTTAACATGGAGAAACAAAATCATTGCCTGACAGTTGATTTAAAGCTTCATTTTTGTATCCTGATGTTTCAGTATCTCATACACACTTTCTCTTTTGGGGCAATATTTTCTATACAGCTTGGCATTTTGAAGGCTGTATTGTATAAGTCCAGTAAATGTGGAAATAAGAAGTGAACTGATTTACATTTTGAAGTCCAAATGTAACAAGCAGACTCATGGCTTTAAAGAAGAGAAAGGATTGGTACAGGTGAATTACCATTCAATTCTCATTTTAAAAAATCACTTTCTGGTATATTTAGATGTTAGTTGCCCCTTGTATTTGTAGATTATGACATAAGATTAAACTTCAGCTGAAGTATAAGGTATTCAAAATAATAATTATGGTTGCTTCCATATTTATAACTTTAAAATTAGTATACAAATTAAGTCTAAAGTTCAAAATTTTAGATGTGAAAATTCTTTAATTTTAAAATTAAATTCTATTGCATTTTCTTTATCCGTGTTCAAATTGATAGTTGCTTTAGTCATCTATTACCTAGTGTCCATGACACCTTTTTTTCATTTCCTGAATGTAATTTTTTATAAATGGAACTTCTCTTATAATATCCTCTCTGAGCCTTCCATAGCCTTATTTTTCTTTCCCTTTATTTCTTAAAGCCAAAGATAGAGAAACTCATAAAGAAACAAATATGAGTTTGTGCAAAGGGCTGTTTATATTAAAAAGACTCATTCAGAGACTCTAAAGATCAACTCAGCATGATTATTTTATCCATTTTCATGGAATGACTTTCAGCCCAGAGTCAAGGACAAGAAGCAGAAGGCTCTTGTCCAGGTTTTTACTGTAGTCAGTGTGTTTTGGATCGACTAATGCTATTGAAATACAGGCCAGTCTTCCCCAGCTCGAGGCCATTGTATAGATGGTTCAAAATTCAGAAATAGAGAAAGGCAATAAATAAAGTTGGGAGTTACTGTTCAGTGGGTATAAAGGTTGCATTTACTTTATGATCTAGAATAAGTTCTAGAGACCTGCTAGGCAGCATGATGCCTTTAGTTAACGATACTGTATTTAAAAATGTGTTGAGAGCAGATGTCATGTTAAATGTTCGTATCATAGCTAAAAAGTAAAGTACACTCATTATGACAGTAAAGGGAAATAAAATCATTTTAAATCATTTTTAAACATCAGTTAAATTAATTCAATCCAGCAAAATTTTGTGCACTCTCAAACCACATTCGTGAAAATCCATAGAATAAGAGCAATAGCAGCTTTGGAAAGTTGACAATTTTTTTTGAAACCCACTAAATCCCCAACACTATGACGAGCATACTATTAAAATAGCGTCAGGTACACTGTTACCTTACCTTACCCTCATCAGGTTTCTTTCTTTTTGGCTTTCTCCAGGAGTCTCAAATGATTATTTTGCCCCAAACTCTCTGTCCTCCTGAACTCTGACCTATGTTCCTTATCTGTAATACTCTGTGGCCACATTAATCGATGAGCTTATTCTGAACTGGTTGATGCCAGCGTATCACACAAGTTCTGCTGGTAATTTTGAGAATGTTTCTGAAATCAAGTTTTACAATGACATGAAGTCATGCTAATTACATTCTAAGGGGTGTTGCAAAGTTCTCAAGACAAAATGAATCTTAGTTTTCATTACTAATTTGTATGCTTCTTTCAGGCCTGCTATTGAAACCTAATGGGTAAGAAGTGATAGTGATGAAATGAACAAAGAAAGGGCATCAGGATCATAAACAAGCAAGTGTCACAGCTTTATGGAAGAGTGCTTCTATGGAGGCGACTTTCAAAGAGAACAAAACATAAATAGGTTTAAAATAGATTGAGACTTATTTGTTCATCTTGGAACTGAGTGCCACAGTCAAGAAGAAAAATCCCTGCCTTCAAAAAGTACCAAAGTGGAATGATAAGAATCACAAAAATTAAATAAGAAAACTATGACAGGTGGGATGTAGTTAAATGATAAACTAGTCAAAATCCATACAGTGGATGCTCTTAACAGAGATCACAGAGATGTGCTGTAGTGTGTGAAGATGTGAGAGACCGTCTTCTATATGATAAAGATAAAGCAAGAGGCTTATTTCACTGAGTATGAGCCCCTCTAATTCCATCCATGTCGCTGCAAATTGCATGTGTTTATCTTCTTTGAATGCTGAATAGTATTCCACTGTGAATATGTACCACATCTTCTTGATCCAGTCATCTACTTTTGGACATCTGGGTTGCTTCCATACCTTTGCTATTGTGAACAGTGCCGCAATGAACATATGGTGGTGGGTTACCCAAGGAGAATACAAAATGTAAAATATATAAATAACAATAAAAATATATACATTAAAAAAAGATAAAGCAAGAGGGACTTCTTTGTTTAAAAACCAAAAAAATCACTGTAATCAAGTAATACATGCAAAGATACGCAGAGCAGGTAACATCCTGCAGAAGAGAATGTCTAAATAGAATAGAAACATACTCAGAAAGCAGGAGTGATAACAGATCCTGGAAGGTCGTGATAACCTCACAGTTAGCTGAGCCTGGCACAAAGGCAATGTGAAATAACTCTAGGTTATTAAGTAAGGAAATAACAAGATCAAAGCATCAGTAGAAGAGGCTAAGCCCCATTACAGGGATTTTTCCCAGCTCTTAATTCTACTTCTGGCCTAGTCAGTGTCCCCTGAGCAGGTGGATGGAATCGTAACATTAAGGCCTGAGTGTAACCTTGGGATGAGCCACGTGTCAGGTCTTCATAAATAGGTCATGTGCTTCGGTTGTTTTTAAGTAAGGAGACGTATTGGCAGCATATCAGGGGGAAAGCAAGTCTTCCTAAGGCGGCACTATTACCTAGGAATGCAAATCAGTGACTCTCTGGCCAGCTCAGATTTTTATCTATAAGAACATTGGAAACGGTTCTTTAACTTGGGAATTTACTGAAATAACATGTACCCAGCAAATTGGGAACGACTAAACCCAAACAATAACAAAAAGTTATAATGCAGTTAATTTAAGCATATTTGTATAAAACAAACTGGAAATATAGCAATTTCCAATTCCTTACCAAACAGTGGTGAATTTTGTTGAATTCGCATTTCTCTTAATGCAGATTTTATTTTTAAAGTTTCCCCTGTACTGTTTTCACCCTTTGTATCATAGAAGTTGCCCCTCATCCACCAAGCTGCCTTTAGGTAGGGTCTTTATAAATTTTACTGGTAAGAAGACAGAACTTTGCTTTAACATACACTGCAAAAATGTCAGCCATGTTTTCTTATAGGGGCAGGGTTTCTCTTTGACTTTCGTGCTTCTGAAGGTCCAGTTTTCTGTCGTGCTCTGTCTGCTCATCAAACTGCCTCTCTGTTCTGCCTGAACTGCAGCAATTAGGGCTTTCATGAGCCTTCATCCTTATACAATCTTTGCTTCCAGAGGAAGTTTCCATTATATTCAGGCATTTTCATCTCCCGCCAGAACTCACCAACTCTACACATCTCTACATTCATTACTTGACTTATACTGATCCATTTTCCAACCTCCTCTCATTCTGACAGAATAATTCCCAGATTGAGATCCCAACTTAAAAAGCAACCCTCCCATAGACAGAAACAGCACCAAAAATTTATTTTATATGTAATACTCTTAACCATTTTTCTGGTTGTAAAGATTAAGAATTTTATTACTCTTTAACTATTTCACATCCAGCATAGCACAATAAAACTATTTTGCCCTGTCTTTCAATGACCCAGACTTATAAGATGCACAGAACACACTGGAGTCAAATGTGTAGTTAATCACAGATGTCCCCTTAGCAACAGACTGATCACACACCATATTGCCATGTGGGACAACAAATTAGCCATCATTTCTTTTTCAGGCACTACGGATGACGCAAATTCTAAAAGGCACTACTATCAGCTGGTCTAGGCATTTTAGCTAAAGTCTGTTTACCTACACATGTTTATTTACCAAAGGAATATCCAAGAATCTCTTTCACTGATTCATTGATCCTTTGGGTGTTTACTGAGCAACTCTTATGTGCCAAGCATTTGGCCAAAAATACCTCTAAGAGACGTTCTATCCTATGCTAGGGACCAAACCCAAAATTATTCCTTGGAATTCGTTTTTCTCCCTGAATAAATATGAAGGGGAAGGAATGATTTAAAAAGAAAAAATGATACACAGATAGGGTCAATTTAAAAGAGTGCACTTTGGTGAAAAGGGGGAAAGATGAAAGAGAGGAACTAGCCTACTAGTTTCTAGAGACATCACTGGCCTATCACTTTACTGCTCAGAGCTAACGTTCTTTCCAGTGACAAAGGCCAAGCTCTCAGTAATGAAAACGGTTGTGAGCAACATAGCAATAGTAGGATACATACATAGGAAATTGAATTTCAAGACAGGGTCATGTGCTTATTTTGTGAAAAATGGAAATCTTTATGGAACATATAAATCTCATGGGCTCCTCCATCTGACAACTCAGCCACTTAAAAATTTTTATGCCATTTTAGACATCATAAACAAGTTGCTCTTGAAGCTCTCAATTGTTAATTGGTCCACTTTAAAATGAAGTTATGCTCTGTTCCTTAGGGCTGGCTCTCGATTTGAAATGCATTAGCATTCATGTTTAAATTTTTAATCATGTAAAATTTTATTTCAAACTCAATAATTTAGCCTAGAAAGTTTCTAGTTGATGAAAATGTCAAATGCAAAAAGATAGGATGTTTAATTAGTTAAGTACCTTAAGTTTTTGACAAATACTAAGTGGAGTTATTGAACACTCACTGCTAGAACTCAAGAGTTTTATTAAAAAGTGAAATGGGGAAATTCTGCCTCACTGAATATATTATTCACCATGGCCAATCCTACTCACCCCTAGTGTCTCATCTTCCTGAAGTTTATTGCTTTGTTCCATTTGGTTTTTCCTGATAATATATTTTTTTAAAACAACAACAAAACAAACAAGAGAACTAAGACTTGGGTGCTAAAGTTGGACTGTATGTGACTAAATATATTTTCACTTTTCTAGTCTATCTTTCCTTCTTTGTAAAAGAAGGAGATTGAATCAAATGATCTCTTAGATGTTTTCAAAATTCAATTTGTGGGCCTCCCTTTCTTCTTTCCTTCTCTCCTTCCTTCTTTCCTTTCTTCCTTCCTTCCTTCCCCTCCCTCCCTCCATCCCTTCTAGAAATACTCTGGAGGAAGAAAATTTCATCAATAGACATTTTTCCTAATTTTTAATCATAGTTTTATTGTGATATATCTATATATCATACAATTAATCCATTAATGACCTGATTTTTAACTAGAGGTGATTTCTAAATATATCCCCTTGTCAGATGTATGATGTGCAAATATTTTCTCCCATTCAGTAGGGTATCTTTCTGTTTTAGTAACAACTTTTTCTGTGCAGAAGTTTAGAGTTTAAGGTAATCCCATTTGTTTATCTTTTCTTTTGTTTATCTTGCTATTAGAGAGAAAGCACCTCTGAGGGCAATCAATGTTAAGGAAGAGAGCCAATCTCTACAAAGAACTCAGACAACTCAACAAAAAGCAGACAGCTAACACAATCAAAAAATGGGGAAAAGAGCTAAAGGGCCACTTCTCCAAAGAATATATACAGATGGCCAACAGGCACATGAAAAAAATGCTACTCACTTTTCATCTGGGAATTAGAAAACAATGAAATACCATCTTACTGATTAGATGGCTTATATCAAAAAGAACAGAAACAAGTGTTGGCAAGGATGTGGAGAAAAAGGAACCCTTTTACACTGCTGGTGGGAATGTAGACTCATCCAGCCCCTGTGGAAGAGTATGGGGGTGTCCAAAATATTAAAAATAGATCTACCATGTGATCCAGCAATTCCACTCCTATGTATCTACCAAAAGAATGCAAAAGCACTAATATGAAGGGATATATGCACTCCTATGTTCGTTGCAGCATTATTTACAATAGCTAAGTTATTAAAAAAAAAAACCCTAAGTACACAAGGACAGAAGATCAGATTAGGAAGAATTGTGTATATACACAATGGAATACTACTCCACTATATAAAAAAGAATTAACTCTTGCATTTGCAACAATATGCATTGAACAGGAGAGGCTAATGCTAAGCAAAATATTTCAGGAGAAAGACAAATTCCAGGTTGTTTCACCAAACAAAGAGACAAAACCAAACCACTAACAATCCCATGATATCTGACCGTGAAACTGAGGTAACTATAAGGGGAGGATTGTAGGGTGAGAGAAGAAAAGGAGGGGATCCAATGGAGCAATGTGGAGGGTTATTGGGACTTTTTGGTGGGCATGGTGTGAAAACATTTATAAAGCATTGAACCTATAACCTCTAAAACAAATACAACCTTATAAACCAACTTTACCTTAATAAAAAATAATCAGAGGGAAAATAAACACCAGAGCTTCTATAATAACAAAATAATTCTAGAATGGGAAACTCGTATTTACATTCTCTCTTTTACACGTGTGATTTTAAGGTTTTGAATAATTTATCCATAATCAACCTCTCATCCTTTAATTCAGTCCCCATAACACTCTCCCCACACTACAATGACATTATTTCCCATAGTTTTGAAACACAGCCTCGGAGTGAATGGTCCTGATCCCATATAAAGTGGTGGATTTATAACAGCCAAAACCCCACAAATGCGTGTTCTCTACTTGCCGGGAAAATAACTTGTATAGAAAGCTCTGCTGAGGCTCCCTCTTCCCGCAGAATAGCACCAGAGGAAGTGATAGAACGCTGGCACGTGTGGCGTTATGCTGGGGATGTTTTCTGCCTAATTGGCCTGAATTTATGAGCACATAATAACCCTCTCTATCCACTGTCAAATCCAGGCAGCATTGTAAAATAAGCCTGAGCAATATCCAGGCTGCTTTGTTTTATAGGAGTCTTTATAGCAGAAGCAGGCTGGGCACAAATGGATGGGGCACACACAGATGTTTGCATCGATTTATACTTCTCCGGGCAGCAGCAGCAATATGAATACAGTATCACTGGATGGTATCATTAAGAATTACACTTGGACTCACCTTATTACATTAAAAGGAAATATATTTCTTTCCACTTCCAGTTCATTTTAGAAGAATTCGGTTGGCCAATAAGTGACTACCTCTCCTTTCCCAAACTCTTTTCCTAAGTCATTATTGTATTTGCTTTCACATTCTGGTCTCTAGGCTTCTCTGCTGTGTTGTATTTTAAATAGCTAATCAGTTCCAGGAGCAGAACATTACTGCTGTTCTTTTTTTTTTTTTTCCTTACTGTCTGGTTACTTGAATTAATGCTATAATATTTTGGATGCCATTACATTATGCTAGGACAATCTTTCCTCTGCTATGAGGACCAGCAGTGAATATTTTGTAAGTAATATTATACTTTCCTGATCCAGTAAGTGGGTAATTTGTTCCAGTGAGCAAACTTGCATGACTTTTCTATTATGAAAATAAATGAAATAAGATACTCACCTGGCTTTTCAAAACTCTATGAGGTTTGTCTGGATTTTAAAAGACATGATGAAATGCAGAGGTTAAAACTTGGGAAAGAATGTAGGAACCTCTGATGACATCTTAGCCAGCAAAGTGTTTGGTTATTCTTCTTTGTAATCTGCTAAACTCTTCAAACTATTTTCTTTAACTTGCAACATTCTGCATAAGCCAGAAAGAATCAGAGCCCACCTGAAATGACTGCAGGTACCTTGATCCTTTCCGGGCAGGAAGGGCTCCTGGAGGAACTTTCCTGCTCAGGCAGCCTTTATTTATCAACATTTTTGAATCTGTAGTACATCTGAGGGACTTGCAGTATCACAAAATATGGTTAATTTTATATGTTCTCTTATAAAATCTGATTTCAGTCATTCATTGATCTAGCAACATATTTAACTAAACTGCTACATCCAATTTATCTACCCAGCCATATAAACTGCTTCTTAAAATTGCTTGAAGACAGAGTTTCTCCACCTTGTCACTACTGGATAGTTCTCTGGGGGTGCGGGTGGGGCTCTTGAAAGCATAAGTACATTGTAACCTCACTGGTCTCTACTTATGAGATGCTAGTAGCAGCCCCCCAAAGTCATGACAAGAAAAACTGTTTCCAGGCATTGCAAAATGTCCTCTTGGGACTGAAATTATCCCTGATTAAGAACCACTGTTTTATAAACAACGCTCACTCATTTTTTAATGGGGGGGGAAAAAGACTTCTAGTTCTATACAACTCCCAAGAAATCAGTGTGATATAGTAGAGGCACAGGTGAGGGTGAATGCATAGGTTTAGGAGCAATTCACTAAAGATAGACAGTTTCTTCATCTGTAAAAATTTAGATCATAAAAACCTGCTTTTGCAGGTAGCTGAAAAAATAATATAGGCAAAGTACCAACAAAATTTCTCCAGCAGATTAGCTATTGTAAGAGGAGTAGCTATTTTGTTATCAGCAAATGAAATCTTTTAAACAAGTAAACCTCACTTACGGTCTCAAGATCATCTTTAAAGTCATTTCCATTGAGAGATGAAGATGGTATGGAACTCTCTGGACCGAATTCTATCCTCTCCCTCACCATCAAATGTCGGTATTCCTCACCTTACAGTACAGGAACCCCAAATCTAGGAAGCCATAAACTACTAAGACTCCAGCAGGTAGCTGCGGGAAGGGGTGAGTGCTGGCGCTAAGACTGCTTCCAGCAAGAGGTCTCTTTGATGCCGGGAAGCAAGGGCCATCCCCCACATTCTGACACGAGAATTGGGGTATCTTTGGCCCTTTCAAAGATATAAAGGGATTTATGTGAACAGAGACAGAAACGTCACACTCAGGAAAGAGACAGTCTGCCTGATGAGGGTGATTGGGGAAGGAGTCCAAAAAATAAAAACCTATAACCAAAGGACAGGAGAATTAATCTTGGGGAGGTGACAGCCCCTGAACTAAGAGGGTGATAGGACTTGAAAAAAAGGAACCTCTGCACAGCTCACTACATATCCTTAAAATATGGAGAAAACAGGAGCACATGAAGTTTCACCCTACAGGACACAGCACTTGAGACCCAGGGAGGCAAAGCAGCCCCACCACACCGACAGCAAGGCGGACAGGATATGGTTGCGAAGCCCCACCCTGAGAGGGAGAAGGTCTGGATCCAGGACAACCCACATGCACAAGGCAGGAAGTCGATACCAAAGACCCCGTGGGTAAGATCTGAGGCCCAAAGAGAGGAATACCAAGGACAGTACTGAATGGGGAGAGGGGTAACCATACTCCCCAGAAAGGCAATGACCTAGGACTGGGGCACAAAGAAGCCTTTGACCTAGGAGTCTCTTTAGTATGAAAGCGAAAAACTGCGGTTGCTAAAGAGGAAGAAACTTTAGTTGAGGCTGCAATGAAGGGAGCTGGTATCTTCATCGCAGGAGAGTTAATCCCACACCGTCAGGTAATGCAGAAGCTGGCACCTTAGCACCAGGGGAGGCCATGCTCCAGCGATTAGAGAGGGTGGCCAGCACAGTGGGGGGATGTGGAGAGAGGACCCCGGGCCCTGCATGTCTTATCCCAGAGGTCTTGCAGTGCCACAATGAGGGGACCTCAGCTCAGAGGTGGCTTCCCAGCAGAATGGGCTGCTGACACTGCCTCCAACCCCACCCCTCGCCGACAAGGCAGACAGCGAAGGCCAGGGGAGCCTGCATGCCTCCAGCAAGGCACCGGTAATGACGTGCAGAGGTTCACATCCTCACCTAACACTCCTGCCAGGGACCCTGACAAGGAGCCTACACAGGTGGTGGTGGGCCAGCCTGGGTGGCAGGACTACTCCAGAGTGGTGCCAAGGAGTCTAGAGGAGGGAGCTAGAACAGGAGGAGCAAGAGCTGCAGGAGGTTGCCTACCAGCAAACTTATTTTTGAGCACCCAAGCAGAGGCAGCACGAACACCACTGTGTCTCTGGTGCCAGTTCAGCCTCTGCTAGACAGGCTCTCACCCCTTAGGAGAGGAAACATAGGCATGTCTTCCACATTCTCTACTCAATTGAAGAGGGCCAGAATCCTTTCCACCTAGGGCGACAATATATTTTTTGCTTCGGAGATTCAGTTGCTAAAACTTCAGGATAGTATTAAATCTTTAAGGAGATCTTTAAGTGATTGCCACCAACAGAGAAATAGCATAATGAGAACTTGGCAGACAATTTCGTTGTTAAGAGGAAAGAAAAGTCCATATGACTTTTCTTAGATGCTACTGACAGCAACCCCCTCCAGAGGGAGACGGAATCCAAATAAGCTAATAAGAGTTGGAATCATGCCTTGAGAAACAAAAAGAAAACATAATAAAAGATGATTTTTTTTTTTTCTGGTACCACCAGACTTCAACTGGAGCAGAAACAAACCAACTGTCCTTATTACAACAATGAAAACACATTGTCCTGCAAG
Organism: Scalopus aquaticus; assembly: GCA_004024925.1. Lineage (NCBI taxonomy): Eukaryota > Metazoa > Chordata > Mammalia > Eulipotyphla > Talpidae > Scalopus > Scalopus aquaticus. Next base: position 43,933 of record PVIJ01008536.1, read on the forward strand.
GCAATGTCATAGTTCTGCTAATAGGAGAAATGTCCTTTCAAAAATGTGGGATTGGGCTATGTAGTTTATGAGAAAAATTAATGTTCCCAGTGACATGGTCATTTGTTAGGTTCCCTGGAAATACAGACAACAGGCTTACCCCAACAACTGGTAGGAAAACAGGAAAAGGATTTGAGGTTCATGTGAACTGTCACTCCTGGACAGGATCCCATCCCCCATCCAGTGACTAGGAAGTGTTTAGAGTAGACCTCCAGGTTTATCTAACAAAACTCCAGGGCTTCATCTAACATGAAGATTCAGAAAGAAGCCCAGAAACGCCTTTGTGTACGGGTGTACTTTTCCAGAGAGAGAGGAGTGTGATTGTGTGACTTGAAAAAACAGAGAATGCATATGGAAAGCTGATGATTCTGGGGCCTAGTTAATTGACCAGTGAAGGGTGCACTCAGGAAGGACTCTCTTAGGAAAGCTCCAGTCTTGAAGAGGCTTCTCTTTTATAAAAAAAAAAAATAAATAAAAAGTACAGATTAGCTCAAAATTCAGTCACCAAATGTGTTCAATTATGTTAATCATAACAATATATAACATTTTTATAAGTTCTTTCTGAGAGTCTACTATTCCTTCTATTCCAATCCAGTGAGCTTCTTCAGAGAGGGCTGTTTTCACAAGTAAAAGGACTGTCCACCCCATCCCAATCTTTTTGTCTGGACCTTGATGGGGAAAGGAAGTGTTTACCTTCGGTAAGCAAGAATGCACAAATTCTGGTGGCCCCTAATTGCATCCAAGAATGATCCATGACATTAGCATTGTGAAAGGATAGAGATGAGTGTGAGAAGAGCAATAACAAAAGTAATTGTAGGTTAACAAATGCAAACTAAGTTGTCTTTATTCACACCCCTGATATTGAAAGTGCCAATATATTAGCATTGAGCCTTGACTTTATCATAAATTCACATACCTCAATTATATCAGAGAACTTACATCTCCAACATGTTAGGACAATGCAACACTCTTTCCCTATTGGAAACTGCAGCAACTCAGATCACATGATATCAGAATAGTCATAGTCTTATTAATGGCAGGAAAGAGTGCCCATAAAATAAAGGAGACTGGGCAATTTGTAGGCAATTCTGACAGTTCAATACATTAAATTGGGTTGCTAATTAAAATTATTGGGAATCCCAAAGTGTTCACTTCTGTTTTCTACCTCTTGAGTCTATAAAACTGATTCCCTAGCCCCTTTTCCCAATTACAATTTTATCACTCTGTTATTCAAAAAACCACATGCTCCAGTGCTGTATCAGCGTCTCTCAGGTGAAGCTCTATTTATCTTGGAGGGTGACACACTCTGAGCTTTTGGGCAACGATTGGTAGCACAGCACAGATGGACAGGAAATTGTGTGTCTTTCACAGCACACTGCTCACATATTTTACCACCAAATATAAAGCATAGAGAATATTTTTGAGTCAAGGAAATTTAGATCTCTTAGAAATCTAAAAGCCTTCTTACAATGTGACTACTAGCTAGAAAATCTCCATCTTGTAGCTTTGTTCTTCCAGTAACGAACATGAGAAAGTTCCTTGTTTTATGGTCCTCAACTAATAATAAATTTGAAATCTCCCTCACTATCCTTTCCCTGCTCTCAAGCAGAAGAAAGTTCTCAAAGAGATGATCCCAGTGGTTACAGGATGTTCTTCTGGCATTTCCATAAGTTCAGATTCAGCAGAACAACTCTTCTTTAACACAGCCCAGTCTGTGTCAGAGATCCCTGGTGCTATCTAAGCATAAGTGCTAAATAAACACTATTTGTTAGAGTTGATATTTGCTTCCTCATTAAAAGCAGCCTGAGGCATGAGAATGGCATATTTTTCTTTCAAATAATCTTTTCATATACTCTTTATAGGGGAATGTTTTGTCCAAGTATGTCTCATAACATCCTGATTTGCCTTGAGTAATGCATAATGACCTATGGATGTTTGTGTGTATGAAGTATTTGCCAATAAAATGACAATTTTTTCCCCCTGTCTTTGGGTTTGTTTTGGTTTTTGGTGATTTTTTTTATTTTTTAATTTTTATTTTTTTGGAAACTAGAGAAACTGCCCAGTACCCTGGGCCCTTTCCTACTGCAGCTGGCTTGAAGGGAGAAGGTTATACATAAGGTCAGGGTCAGCATTTGTTTGCCTGATTCTCACTTTTTTTCTTTGTAGTAAAATACCCATAACATAAAATTTAACATCTTAACCATTTTAAGCACACAGTTCAATGGTATTAACTACTATCGCGTAACTGCAACTCTACCACCATCCATCCCTCTAACACATTTCATCTTGTAGAATTGGAATGTTGTAGAAACTCAATTATGCAGCAATTCAATGTGTGCCAAAGTCTGAGCAGAAACTAGCATCCACTGAAACAGCTATGATAACTTTTACTATAGCCAAATATTTAATAAGCATACATACCCTTGCCAACACGTTGTCAAAATCATTACTCAAGAATGGGATGGAATGTGGGAATAGCATTTCAGAATCATTTGATATAGTATTTTCCAGTTGCCAGAGCCTATCATGAATTCAAATTTACATACATAAATCCCTAGATAATAAAACTCAAAATTAGTTTGCTTGATTTTCTTTCATTTACTTCAGATTTCTAATCCACCTATTACAAAGTTCCAATTAAGACATGTTAAACAATTATTTGACTTCAGAAGACCCTCAATAAGTGTTTGTGTTTTATCCATTAAAATAATAATTTATCCGTTTGAAAACTACAGATACAGTCATGAGAGACATATTTCTTAAGACTATGAATAGTGTTGCCTGTGCAATTGAAAACTTTTGTGATACAATGCAATTTCAGTGCTAGAAAATATCCCCTTAGGAATTCTGAGGCAGGAAAGCTTTAAAAAGTAGACAGTAAATAGAGTAGGCATCAGGGTATTTGGATTGAGAGAAAAGAGAATTCAATGCAGAGGTGAAGGGGAGAGCTAAGTCTTATCTGAGCCTGATCGATCTTGTGCAAGAGTTGCTTACAACAAAATTCAATGACAATCGCAACAAACTCTTAGAACTGAAGAAGCACTCAAGAGTCATTGAGACATGACTGTCCCAAGAGTTGGAGGTGCCAACCAGTTCTTGTCATCAGTGTCATTAACTACCAAGTGACAGTGCATAACTGCTGTGCTTTCCCTTAACTGTTAAAAGAGTATATTAAACTGAAGAAAATATAAAGTTTCATCAACAGAGTGAAAAGGCATTCAATGTAATGGTAAAAATGCCTTTAAATCATACAAATCATAAGGGGATACTATCCAGAATACATAAAGAACTCCTACAACTCAACAACATCAAAAAAGAAAGACAGGTTTTTAAATAGACAAAGGATTTGAATGGACATTTCTCCAAAAAAAAAAAAAGTTATACAAATATACAAGTGTATGAAAAGATGCTGAACATTACTAGTCATTAGGCAAAAGCCAATCAAAACACAATGAGATATCATCTCTTTCCCTTAAGTTGGCCACTATTTGAAAAAATAACAAATGCTGGGAAAGGTGTGGAGAGAGTGGAATTCCTGTGGACTGTTGATGAAAATAGAAAATGGTGTAGCAGCTATGCAAAACAAATACGGTATTTCCTAAAATAATTAAAGAATTAGCATATTCCACTTCTGAATACATAGTCCAAAGAATATGCTTGTCTTAGCATCTTAATTCACAATAGCCAAGAGGCAGAGGCAGCATAAGTATCTATCCATCATGGATGAATGGATAACTGTGATGTATACTTATCATGGAATATTATTCACCATTTAAAAAGGATGCTTGCTACAACATGGATGAACCTTAAGGATGAATGAAATAAATTAGTCACGAAAAAATACAAATGCTTTATGAACCCACAATATGAGGTATCTGAAGAAGTCAAATTTACAAACACAAAGTAAAATGGTGGCTGCCAAGGAGGAAATGAGAGGTTATTCAATGGGTATAGAATATAAGTTTTGCAAGATAAAAAAATTCTGGAGATGTTTTTGCAACAATGTGAATTTACTTAGAACTATTGAACTGCATACTTAAAAATAATTAATAAGGTAAGTTTTATGTTATGTGTATTTTACCACAATGAAAGTTTTCTTTTTAAATGAATAGTGGGAAGAGGGGGGTGGTAGGGGTAGGGAACAAATAGGGGAGGGGGGCCAGTGGTCTATAGTGGAGGATTAAGGGTGCATTGGAGGTTGATGTGGTAAGATCTGATAACATACATCTGAAGAGGTGTAAACCTACGTTCTTCAATCATGATGTTACCTCAAAAAAAAAGAGGAGTACCAGGGGTCCAGAAAACTTTAAACACCTGAGAACTTTGTGCTACTTTGATTCTCATTTTCTTTAAAGACTTGTCTAGCTCTCTGTTTTATCCAAGAGAACATATCTGATGAAATTCAGCACCCTGTAATTTCTCTTCAGAAGCATATATGGTACCCAAGGATTTTAAATAATGTCTATTCCAAATCCAACACTGTGTCAAAGATTTTTCCATTTCATCTTTAGATACTTTCATACCTTAAGAGTACCCCTGCATCATCTATAAAACCAAAGACAACAAAAGGATTTCTTAGTAATCTCACCAAAAAATTTAAAAGCAACCTTTCAAGATACTTATTAATCATTCCAGTTAAATGAAAAACCAATTGTCAATTATTCAATCAGTAATAAGACTTCAACTTCCCAACGTCTTGTTTTTCAAGGCACACCTCAAAACCCATACTCTTTATGAAATTGCCTATTTCTATCCTTCCTACATAGTTGCATTGCCACGTATAATGTTGGTAGTAAAGGCCCTACAAAAATGTATGTTCCTTTAGGTTGCAAACATGGCCTTAAAAATCACTGTATCTCCACCACACACACACAAGCATGTCATGAAGTATCATATATAGACACTGCTTGATTTATGAAGTCAGTTCCTAGCCAGTTTTTCCTCGCCCATTTGCCATAGAACTATTTCAACTCTCTCAGATCCCTTTTCAAATTTCACTTGCTTAATGAAGCCATTCCGAGAAGGCAGTGAATTGGACTTCAGGGACATAACAATGAAAATTGAAAGAAGCTGCCGACCACGTCACTTTAGCATAAATCATTTATCCTCCACCAGGTACTTTTTACCCTTGCAATTTCTCAGTCTTACCTTGATTGTCAGCTCATGAAGCTCAAATTATGTCTCTACATGCATTTTTTCACCTGGAGTTGGATAATTGATATCAGTTATCATTCATTTACTTTTACTCACTGTAAAGATCTCCCCATACTCCTATTTTTCTGGACAACTTATGCTTGTATATTCAAAATTATCTGGTAATTTTGGATCTAGGGGCAATGTGAAAAATGGGGTAAAGGGAATCAACTGGAAATTTTAGGTTTATCTTTATGTACTCTAACCATGAATAAGTTATTTATTGATTTTTGGTGTTTCTTCATTTATTAAATCTCTAAATTCACTTCTTATAGAATATTCAAGCCAACTTTAAAGAGAGCCAAAAAGACACTGATATTAAACAAAAGGGTAGATCATCTCTCCCTTACAGTCCAGAGGTAGCTAGTCCAAGGCTAATAGGATGGTCCTATCACCCACAACAGATGGCCTCTCTCCTGAGTCCAAGGTATCATTATGAACTTCCACCATTAGGTCTGTTTCCCAGCTCCTGGGACACAGAAAGGTCAAGGGCCCTGCGTATCTGTTCCTTTTATGATCTCACTTGGAAGTAGCTCTTTAACTCATACGCTACATAGCCATGAAAAGGAACTTAGGAAGCATAGTTTCTACTAAGGTATCTCACCAAATCTCGGGCATTCTTACACTGAAGAAAGAATGTTTAATTTAGTAGCTCATAGTGTGTTTACCAGAATGTTAAGAACACTCAAAGTTCTGAGAGTTTACACCACTTGCCAGATCAGTTTATCTGGCACAACCTCACGGATATTAGCAAAGGACGTGAGACTCCTGGGTCAGAGACGATGGTTTATTACTCTTGACCCTACAAGTAACACTGTGCATCACCGTATTTGCACTACTTGGCCTTGTCTTCCCTAGTCCCCAGGGACAATGCCGCAGAGCTCAAATATCTGCACACAATTGTTTACATGCGAGGAGAGGAACTTTGAGTTTTGGGAACTGTAGGGTAGGCTGAAGAGCTCTAGGGCTTTTCTGCCCCACCCCCTCCTTGGGGATGGGCCTTGCTTGACAGAGTAGCAAAGCCTGGGGGGCGTGGCTTAGAGTAACATTAGAGTGGCTACAAAGTAGCAGTTAGTGCGGCATAGTGTGCACATGAGCAGAGAGAAGAAGAGAGAAGGAGCACACAGAGGGCAGCAGCAAGAGCACGCTGTAGGAAGGGCCCCAGAGAAGCTGAAGATTTGCTGGGGGCCAAGACAACCTCCTGGACCCCCGGCCACAGCAGATAGCACCCAGTGGCGCCCAGGCCCCACCACCTTTTATATAGTTATAAGAGTTTAAATTAAAAAGTCCAGAAAAGCCCCCAGCGCTCCAGGACTCGTTTATACCATGTGCTCATCATCAAGAAGCTGCCTAGTGCCCTTTTCCTGCTGGCACTACAGGAACCAAAATCTCTCATAATGGCAATAACATGCCTGCCTTTTGCTCTGGAAAGAGACACCTTCTCTATCTTCCAAGGCTAGATAAACAACCTTGAAAAGGGACTTCAGAACAAATGACTTATTGCCTCACTCACAGGCCGCAGAAATGCAAGAGACATGGGAAGAGAGTCTCCCTGTGGCGAACACTGCTAAGGAAGACACAGGGTACTATTACTAATTATGCTCAAACCAGGACTTTTCCAGGGACACTGGGACATAGGGTCATCTTGACATCACTTGTTATCTAGCAGTTTTTGCTATATATTCTAATTCTGCAATATCTGCCAACTGAAGTAATAAGATAAAGGCCACCCGCTCTTTATAGAGACTAAGATGTATGTAAAGATAACTGTCCACTACAGACATTTTCCAATTTTCACAAGTGGCTCCATAAGTCTAATGCCTCTAGTGTTAGGATCTTAAATGGATTTCACATCTTGTGACACGAGTGTTGTGTAATTTAGTGTGAGGGCTCTGGACTAGGATACCAGGCCCGAGTCAGATTCTCCATTAATTTGATTTCTGGTCGTGGGTATAACACACAACATCTTTTAATATCAATTCTACTTATTCTGTATAATGAGTTATTAATGTTCTTTCTGTCTATCCCAAGTTTCACTTGAACTCAGCCCTGACCATGGTCTAGTAACCTAGATGAACCTACGTCCCTGGAAAACCCCTGAAGTGTCTGTCGTTCCATGAATGCTCCAAGCACGTCCTGCCTCTTTTAGAAGATATTTCCCTCTGTGCCATCAGGAAATGTTCTTTTTCTTAAACCTGTTAAGTTTTGCTCTAATATTGAAAGAAATTCATCAGGAGCTGAGTTATATCTTTTTTCAGTTAGATTTACCTTGATCATTTTTGTTTTTCGCATACAGACGGCAGAAGCTCTCCTAGAAAGATACAGAAGTGTCTGAGGTGTGTTCCCATGCACACAGGCACAAGAAGAGAGACCGCTGGCACGTGTGCCAAAGATTTTACCGCTTGATCTGAATTCTCCCTCCTTACCTGCTACCATTTGTTCTATTCCTTTTCATCTAACTACTTCAAAAGATAATTGAAGAGTGAGAGCCTCTGATCATGTCTTCGATAAAGACCTAAGGAAAGCTTTACCTATTATCTCCTTTTTATCCATGATCTTCAGATGGTCGCTCTAATTCTTTGGTGCTTCCTTGCCTTTCATTTTTTTATTTTTTTAATGTTTATTCTAAAGTTATTTCAAAAGGCTTTGTAAACTTTGGAAAGAGTGAAAATGTCTTGGTGAGGAGTCTGCCTATATGACTAATTTCTGGTCTGTACTTTGCAGTATTTCCATCTTCCTCATTCATTTAAACATTTTTTTCTTACAACTGGCTTTTTTGCAAATTACAAAGAAATTTCAGTTCAAAGGGCTTATCTAGGTTCAAGTCTCCAATTGCAGTATTTTTAAACACAGACTTTTGTATGCATCTCGTTTGTTCGTTTTAAATTTTCTTTTCAACTTCTTCCTAATTAATGTCTTATTTTGTCACAATTTCCTACTTAAATTTAATTTTCACTTAATTTCTTTTTATTCAAATGTACATGGTTCAAGAAGCACAAAGAACAAAAGGGGTTATAAAGAAAACCAACAATTTTCTTGTCTATGGCACTCCACCTGCGGAGTCTTGATCCCCAGAAGCAAATACTTTTTGTTTTGCTGGACTCACCTCCCAATACCTAATTAGCACATAAATATCACTGTCTCGGCTATTGGTCTCCTATTTTGATAGACAGGGATTTTACTCACTTATACTGCTCCCCAACTATTTCTCTCTATAAATAATTTTATCACCAGTTTCTCCTTTGAAGGTCTCTGTGATAACAACAAAATTAGTTAAAAGCTCTATTTCTGGCCTCCCTGGTGGCGCAGTGGTTGAGCGCTGCGCTGCGGAGCTGTCGACAGCTCCCGATGCGAGTTCGACGCCCGACCAGGGAGAGTCCCACGTGGTGCGGCAGACCTCTCCTGCCTTGCCCTCTGCTCCCCTCAGCAGTTTATTTCTAATCTGCCTGTTCTGCTCCCCACTCTGTCTCTGGTGAACCCTCTCGCCACCCCACACCTCTGGCCTGTACCCCAGCTTGTATGTATAAATAAATAAATCTTTTAAAAAAAAAGTTCTATTTCTTGGCCTATAAATTATAAAGAATGCTCTTGTTTCCCCACTTTGTAAAATAGGACACTGAAGTTTTTTGCCCTTCTTTTCCCCCTTCCTCCCTATAAACAGGGTTGATACTGTTTATTCAATAACCTTAGTGTAGTTTTCCATCATTTGTCTACAGGCTAAGTCTAAAAGATGAAAACCATTCAGTGACATTGCACTTGCTGTGGCCACGCCAGCAATGAGCTATGCAATATGCTGAGACTCCATTCTCTTTTGCAGCATTGGTTCAATTGGATTTTCCTTTATCTACAGTTTACCAATTTATATTAGCACATTCTCAGACATTTCTAGATTCATAATCATATTGTCTGACTTTCCTTTCCAGAAGCCTTTCTTTTAGAACTTCCTTTACTCCATAACGTGAATTAGTTGATTTTTAGAGCTAATATGCAGACTCCCCTTCACGATACTCTAGTCTAGGTTCTGTTTCCTGCATACTATATCTTTTTGTCTTGACTCGCTCTTATTCTTTTGGAGTATGTTTGGAATGATTTCAACAATGTTTCTCTCACAAATTCAACGTCACTGCTAATATTGAAAAAAACATTTTTTTTTTTATTTTTTTTTTTTTTTTTTTTTTTTGGGGCGGCGAGAGGGTTCACCAGAGACAGAGTGGGGAGCAGAACAGGCAGATCAGAAATACACTGCTGAGGGGAGCAGCGGGCAAGGCAGGAGAGGTCTGCCGCACCATGTGGGACTCTCCCCGGCCGGGCGTCGAACTCGCGTTGCCGCCGCCGACAGCTCCACAGCGCAGCATTCAACCGCTGCACCACCGGAGAGGCCCCTGAAAAAAACATTTTAAAACAAAAAGGCATAGTGAATGGACCAATACACGCCCCACTTCTTTCAAGGTTTAAGAAAGACATCAACAGGCCAGCTTCAGCAGGGCTCGCCCAATGAGGGAACATCACAACCCATCACGTTTTAATTATTTCTACATTTTCATTGTCAAGTAATTAATAAGCCAAGCTCCCAGAAACAGTGATCATACATCAGGTAGATATGACATGCTCCCCTCAGCTCCCACAGAAACAGGTAACGCAGCATGTTAGCACTGAAAATAGGATATTCATCCTCACTCAGATTCTCACATCATTAGATGAGGAAAATAAATGTGGCCACTTATGCTTGGTGGTGATTTCCTTAAAATGATGCTGATCCTGCTAAGTCCCATATTTCTGCAGTTAAAAGATATGACTGCTCATACCACAAAATGAGGCTTAGAAATGCAAAGACCACATTGGTCCTAGGACTTTAAAATAATGACCACTTTTCTCATTAAGTGACCCATAAAGCCAAATATACGCAAATCCCATCGTATACTAGTGTTGAGGGTGTCCACACTTGTCTCGGGTTATTGATATTATCCTTCTACCTTTTTTTGTCAAGATGAGATAAAAATAGCAGTTCTCTGAAACAGCTGGGTTAACAACTCAATCTAAAAAGCCTCATTTAAATGTAGCCTCATTCACTAATTTTGAAATTAAGTTATATCAGTTCTTGCTATCTCCATGTTAAAGTCCTCAAATATACATGAAAGTTATTATCTTATTCTTCTGCAGTGTTTAAAAATTAATAATGGTGAAAGCCCAATTTTCAACTGGTCACATCATAGAGTTAGAGTCAATGAATTGTATAGATTTTAAGTTCAGGCATCACTGGCAATTTTAGCCCTTTTGAACTTATAACCAACATTCATATTCTGTCAATATCCTTATATTAAAACTGCATTATAAAACTACCTTTGCAAACCAATTCCTCATTGTTAGTCATACTCCATATTGGGTAATATTTTCATGTCAAGTATTGAGATAAAGAGCCTCTTCCAGTTGAATTCTTATTAAGAAGTTGAATTTTGTTAAAATAGTTTCAATCTCTGGAACGCTGACATGAACTTCTGTATTGTGTGTTTTAATTTAGTTTTTATATGATTTCTGATTTAAATTTAGATGAGAATCATCTAGGTCACTTCTGTTAGACAATTGAGAAATAAGTGGATTACCTCTAAAGTATAGACTCAATTGTTTGTGTACCTATTGATTTGCAGGGAAACCAGGTTTGTTGTGCAAGTGGCAAATGGGTAAGTTCTCATGGAGTTTACAGCAGTCACCTTACAAGTGAACTAATGGCTACACTATCATGTTATTAGGGCTATGATAAAGGAAGTCTCTGTGGTTTTTATTTCTTCCATCTGACAGCTAGGGAAATATCTTATTTTACCCTTCACATTTTTGGCATATATTAATAAGCACTTGAGAACAAGTGAGAGAAAGAAGTAGAGAGGATGAGGATGGGAGGTAAGAAAGGAGACAGTATACAAAATTGCTTTGAAAACTATAAATTTCATGCATATACATGAGCTCAGTATGATGATTTTCATTAACAACCAGGAAATTGGTGGATTTTGTGTGCTTAGTTGTACATAGAGCATGTCCTCCTCATGTTCATGTCTTTTGCTCTCTCAGTAGGACTGAATTAACTGCCCCCTGCTAAGGTTTGACATTCCTAAAACAAACCCATCACCTTAAGCAAAAAGGACAACTGCTTTACCTGGTTCTACTTAGCAAAGAATAAAAAGCTCTTTGAGTCTAACAATAAAAATAAGTTATCTCTGTTATCCTTTAAGTTTCACATTCACTCCACCAAAGAAACTTAGATTCCACCAAAGAAAGTTTGAGCAAGCTGATAGGCCACTGAGATAAATGTCACAAGGAATAAACTACTCAAAATAAACACCAACATTCTTTGTCTTCAGAAGGATTTATATTGTTTTTTGATCCTCTCACAATGCCTTTTCCTGGATTTAGAAAGTATCATATAATGAAATTTAAGGAACAAGACCATTGTGCTAGGATATATTTTTTCTACTTATGATTGTCCAATTTTATTAAAAATAATAAACAGGAACAATGACTGGCATGCACAAAGAAGTTCACTACAAGGACTTATAAGCAATATACTTATCTAGAGAGAGAGAGTGTTGGGGGGACAGAGGGAGTCATGGAGAGAGGTCCCACATTGGCTAGACCATATCAGAAATATCAGATTTAATTCTAATTGTCATATTTGGGGAGGAATAATAAAAACTGGGATATTTACAGAACTGTGATAAATCTATGACTGTTATTCTAGGAGGACATTTGAGTGAAGTAGGTTTATTGAAACTGGATTCCAAATGATCCTAAAGGAAGAGAGACTTGGCCATTTTCTTTAACCATCTGAAGCTCTCTCTTATGCAAGAGTCACATTTTCCATGCCTTTGGACAAAACTAGTGTTCGTGTACTCAAAGTGAAAACCTAAATATCATATGGGATTTTCAGTCCCTACCATTCGAGGTAGATATTCAAGAGTTTGGTTTGGGATGTAATTTTGATACCTACTAGATATCCACCTGGAGATAACAATTACATATTTGAGGTTCGAAAAAAGAACACAGAGCTTGAGACATAATTTTGGATGACACTGGAAATCTTAGATACAGGTGAATTCATCTAGGAAATGCGTTCAACTATAAGAAAGCTGGTCTAGGAACTAAGACCTTGACTTTTCTAACATCTAATTATCCAGAAGATAAGGATCAAGAAAACTCGATAAAGATATCGCTTACTTTGAGTTTCCCCAGAAGTAGACCCTGACTACAAAAGAAGGTTTTGAGTATATGTGTTACATTTGCGAGATGACCCCAGGTTGGAGAATCAGAACAAGAGACAAGAAAGGGAAGGGAAGATGGCCAATAAAAGGCATCTCATCACACACATTTACCTGTGGTCATACCTGGAGCTTGATGCCAATGGCAAATTTTATAAGCCAATGTAGCTTGTATACCTCAAGTGCATCCCACCAGATAGAAAGGAAATTGGGGTATGTTGATACCAACTGCCTTAATATTTAATTGGGAGCTGCCTCCAGAAGGCATAAATCCTCTGCTACTTGAGTTTCCCATGCTTATAAGGAAAGTGGGCTTCAGCCACTCAGTTGCTAACGGCAGGAAACCAACCCTTGCACAGTGAATTGCTAGAGTATGGGCAGGGTACACGGGCAGCAGTTCTTATCACAGGATGAGATAGAAAGATGGGGAAAAACAAAGAGGGCAATATCCTGGAAGCCAAGGGAACGGTGAGGTAGTGATGCAAAGTGGATCACTGAATTATGTTTGATAAAAAGAACATGCCCTCTAGCTGTCTTTTCAACAATAATATCCCACTTTTTAAACACTAGAAAAATAAAATCATTGGCATTGAGTCCCCAAAGTAACATTCTCCTTCTTCCACCTTTAGAATGAGTTCTGTACGACAGGAGATATGTGACTTATAAAGATGCACTGAGCAATATGTTAAAGAAATGGTGCCAAGTGCATGAACATTTATAACCTTTGTGGCAAAAAAGAAAACTTAATTTTTAGAGGCCATCATGTAGGGCTATTGATTGTGCAAAAGATATTAGCTGGTAATCATCAATAATGTTGTACACATTTGATTGTATACATTTTATAAAATCACAGTATGTTCTTGGTTTTTATATCCAGCTTTGACTTCACTAGAATCTGATGACTTTTCAAATCAGTCCCCCAATTTAAAAGTCCCAATGTCCCATAAATTGCAATTCCTTGCTCATTTTAAATGTTTCTTTTTAAAATATTTCCATTATTTGAAAAAATAGCTTTTCAATTTATAAATGCATGCAAAAGAAAATATTTATCTGTAGAAAATTAAATAGGTAAATGAAATTTGTTCTTCAGCTCACCTTCCTGTAAAAAGGTAAGTTTTTGTAACTTCCCATTAGGAAAAAGCAGACAGCAAGAAAATTTGCTGTATAAATAATGGCATGACTAGCAGCGAGCATACCCTAAAGCATGTTTTCTTAAGCAACTCGCAAAAAAGATATTCAACATCTGATCACTGTTATTTTGTACATAAAGGACACTACTTTGAAATAACTGTATACTCCTGAGAAGTTATTAACTGAAACTTGGATTTGGACATTCATTTCTAAGCTATTTATCAAGAAAAATCATCATAGCTGATGTTCTATGGGATTGACAGTGTCTTCTCACTTGTTTGCCCTTAAGAGCCATTTAAAGAAGCAAGGGGAAAAGGAGAATTGAAAAGTAAATTAAATGTCAAAAGTGAAGGGCTGTCACCTTGGATTTAATAATGTCATTATTGAAAGTTAAATACCAGGTAATTATGAATATGAAGATGTGTGAGAAATCTACTGCATGATTACAGAAACATATAGCTAGGATTCTCAGAGCTAAGATTTTTTTACCTATAGAATTTTATTTTTAAGTGACATTGCACTAGAACACTATGTAAGTTTCAGTAGTTATTCATTAAAAATCAGCATGAGTATACTAGATTCCGTTCACTACCAAAAGTCCAATCTTATCCTTTACCAAACAATTGACGTCTTTTACCTGATTAACCACCCCCTTCGATTTATAAAACTTTCTAAATGATAGTACCACATACAGAGCCTGTCCTACCACCCCATCAAATTTAGATGGTTTGAAGATACTTGGCTAATGAGGATAGCATTTGTATTGTTTTCACTCTAATGCAAACTATTTGATTTTTTCCTTCACGCTTTAATTTCAGTCCTTTCAAATAGATGTGACCCAGAGTGTGGCAGTGGTACATATACCTAGTTACCTGAGAAAATGGTTCCCTCTGCAGGCAAATACTTTCTGGTTATATCATGTTGAGCATGGATAATAACTCTATCACAGTTTTCATGGGAATCATTCAAGAATGCACAGCACACAGACTCATCCCTCAACTTCACTCTTTCATCCCTGTTCTAATATACATCACCAGAATGATGACATTCAGGACCATATTTCATCAGCATATGTCTTTCTCCTGATGTATTGTGTTCCATATGACTGCTCTTAAAGTGACACAGAACGCCAAGTGAGTGGAAACTCATAAATAATATTACAATTAAAAATAAAAGATTACTCAGAAGATTGCAAGTGTATTTAGATGTGCCTTTTAAATGGCAGATGCATGGCATTTTTCAAATCTCAGAAAGATCTATTATGTGAGCCATAAAGGCCCTAGGAAATGATGGTTTTTCCTATTTCCTATTCTTCCATGGTTCTTTAGCTAATAAATACACACTTTATAGACAAAATTTACATCCAGATTCTAAGGGTGTTGAGGAAGGACCAGGATATCTCTGTTCAAACTTTATTTTTTTAGGTAGTTAATATGTACCTTAGGTTACTTTTCACGAAATTATTACACAAATTTATACTCAGAGCAATGTAGCTCTGAGTCCATAAACTCTTCGACTTTGGCATTGTCAAACTATTGTTTTACCAGTGGGTTGGGTGCAATACAATATCTTAAGATGGTCTATAGTTTTATCAGTCATTTAAAGTATTCTCTTTTGTAAACTGGCTGTTTAAATTATTTGCCCATTTCTTTGGAACTATTTGAAAGACTTCTTCATATACTTTAGGTATGAAAGATTTGTTATATACAAAAAAGTACCTTCTCTAATGTTCAGTCTTCTTTGGTATTCTCTTAAGGTTGTGTTTGGACCACCAAAAATTCCGCACTTTAATATTATTTTTGTCAATCTTTTACTTACGGTTATTTTTTTTTTAA
>PVIJ01008536.1:59477-73572 GCA_004024925.1 Scalopus aquaticus
GCGGCGAGAGGGTTCACCAGAGACAGAGTGGGGAGCAGAACAGGCAGATCAGAGGTACACTGCTGAGGGGAGCAGCGGGTGAGGCAGGAGAGGTCTGCCGCACCATGTGGGATTCTCCCCGGCCGGGCGTCGAACTCGCGTCGCCGCTGCCGACAGCTCCACAGCGCAGCGCTCAACCGCTGCGCCACCGGGGAGGCCCCTACTTACGGTTATTGAGTTCTGATTCTTATTTAATTTAAAAGTCCCCCCCTTTTTTTTTTTTACTTCAAGGTTAAAAGCTATTCTCTCATGTTAAAAAAACATTAAAACACTCATTAAACAACCTTTGGATTGAAAAAAATCATATAATAGAAATTTAAAAGACACCAAGAAAGAATATTTTGAAAGTACCAGACATACAGAGATAAATAAAAAAAAAAGAGGCCTACAGAAGATTCATATGTAATATACTAAGGTCATTGTATATGGACTTCAAAATAACTGATTAAAATATTCACGAAATTAATGAAGAATAGCTTCACCAGAGAAATGGATTGTGTGTGTGTATATAAGTATATGTGTGTATACACATAACCAAATAGACATTCTAGAAACCCAAATAATTTTAATTAAATACCAGATGTTGGATACAAAAATTGTAAAGATTGTGTTTTTATAAATTTCCTCCAGAAGTTTATTATAAGAAACTTATTCAAGCCAGGTAAGTTTTTTGTAAGCAAATCTTCTCCCTGAAAACAGCTGTACAATCTGGTAGGACACATGCAGTATGGTCTGAGAATTCTGGAAAGTAATAGCAGCAGGAAAATTAGCCTTCCTTAACAGGCTGAGACTGGATTTGACCAGAGTTCATGCCTTTGGCTTTCTTAGGCTGAACCTTGCATTTTAACTTCATTCTTATAAAACCAAAATCCCAATATTATACACACCTAGAGTTAGCATTGAAACATTTTATCTTCTTCTAAAGACCTATCTTTAGGATATTATGATACAGAGAGAGAGTTAATCAAGACAGACTGAAGTTGGATATGGAAAATCCAGCTGTATTACCCAGAACCTTGCTCTCTTCTCAGAGCTCATGAAATCAAGACAGATCATCTAACTTAGCATCCCTTCTCTGACCAAGTGTAGTTGGAGCTGTCTTTTTCTTTCCTTTGGAATAGAACTAATTTGGAATAATGTAGAACTCAGTGAATATTTGTATCTTGTTCAAGATAAAACTAACAAGAGGTTAACTATGAACATTTGACTGCTCAAAATGTTATGAATGCAGGAGTGGAGGCACGTCCCTCCCGCCACGAACATAACTTGAAACAGAGTCAAGAGGATTGATGAGCCTGTAGGGATGAGGAGGGGACTGGGCTGAAACTGTCGCTGTGAATGTCATCAAGGAGATTAAGTGCACGTGAACACGGTTCTGCCAGGGCAGCCGAGATGCTCTCCCATGTAATTCACTGCCAGTTCAGACAGCTTGGCCATCATTATCCCAAAACAACAACAATCAATAAGGAAATGGCAGCTTTTGAAGACATTATCCCTATAGAACAAAACTGGAGGAGGGAGAGAACAAAAGTAAGACCTCACCAACAAGAATACTTTACAAATATACTGATCACTTTCCAAATCACTTTTGTGGTTTTCAAGTAGCTGTAAGATACACAAGACAGGAACTATTATCTTCACCGGGTAGATGAAGAGAAGACGACTCAGAGAGGCTGAAGGTAACAGAGCTGAAAAATCCTGACTAGGAAATCAGGTATTTGAAATTGAGATTCTAGAAATGCTCAGTTGAAGCCACTTCTAGGTGACTTCACCACAGACAGGTAAGAAAAGGAATGGGATCCTTTGCCATGAGTGTCTCCTTAAATGTATCCACCACAGTTTCTACGCCCCAAAAGGATTTTGAAATTTTCTTCTCAAAGATGTTTCCTTCTAAGACACGATGTTGTAGATGTGTCTCTCTTGTCCTGGAGCAGCTCAGAAGGTCTTTAGCTCTGCTGTCCAACACAATAACTGCTCGTCAGAGGTGGCTACTGCGCACTTGAAATGTGACTAGTTCAAGTTGAAATGCGCTGTAATTCAAAACAGCACATGCGATTTCTCAAAGACTAACTCTGAGAAAAAGAATATAAAACCTCATTAATAATACACAGTATTGATTACATGTTGAAATGTTAATGTTTCGGACATTTTATGCCAAATAAAATATATTATTAAAATTAATTTTACCGGAGCCTCCCTGGTGGTGCAACGGGTTAATAAAATAAGCACAGTGCTGTGGAGCTGTCGGCGGCTGCACCTCGCATTTGATTCCTGCCTGGGGAGAATCCCACATAGCGCGGCAGACCTCTCCTGCCTCACCTGCTGCTCCCCTCAGCAGTATATTTCCGTCAGTCTGCCCGTCCTCTCCCCACTCTGCCTCTGGTTAACCCTCTCACTGCCCCACACATCTAGCCTGCACCCCAGCTGGTACACAAAAATAAATAAATCTTTTTAAAAAAAAAACTAATTTACCTTTCTTTTTTTCATGTGGTTATTAGTAAACTTAAAATTATATAGATGGTTTGCATTATATTTTTATTGGCTAGCATTGCTTTATATGACTCAGGATGGGTAGAAATAAGAAGTTAGTGTAAACCAAGAAAAAAGAGAATTATGGAGATACAACTATTAATCTGTATGCACCACCAGATAGAGGCTGAGGGACAGAACTCCTTGCACGGTCCTGTTCCCGGAATGTTCTCTGGGATGACAGAGCCTGAAAACTATCACTGGCCCACAATGAGCACAGAAATTGAGGGTGCATCATCAGAAAATTTTACACAATTTGACAAAGTAATTCTACACTGATTGAATTTAACATCATCTTTAAAAGAGACTGTTTTTGTATGTTTTCATGTCCATTTCATTTTTTCATGAATTTCACTCTCCAAATAATTTTACGAAATTATTTGCATGAGATACAGGCTCATCACCTCATTGAGTAACACTGAGATGTGTAATTTTGAAGATCCTAAAGGTTTTATATCCATAAGATCCTAAAGGTTTGTGGGTTTCACACTCAGTGAATGCCAGTATTTAACGAGGGACATAAATATTCCATTCTTATACCTACCTAAAGGGTAACTCTAACAAAATCTCCTTAAACACACAGCCAGTTTAACTACAAGGCAAAGGAATGAGTTAGCCCCTTAATTCGATAGAAGAGTTCCATTTCTATAAAACATAGAAATTCCAAAAGTCAATTCCTAGCCACTGTAAAAATGACATGAGGCATGGAAGTCCAAGTTCAGGTGAGAACCTGGAAAGCAGTCTGTCTCCATTACAGAGGGCTCCAACCTCACCTCTACTGCCCTGAAGCAGGTTATGCTGGATGTATGACATAATCAGGCCCAGAAACGTGAAAGAAAAAAATAGTAAACACTACTTGATAACCCAGGAGAAGGAAGAATATGAGAGTTTAGTGCAATCCAATCTGACAGTTCATTAACAAATGCTGTTCATTCTGTCCAAGAATGAAACCAAAAAATTCTGCTTAGAAGAGTTGAAGATTTCTTCACTTTCCCTTGAAATAAGGAAAATGTTCAACTTCAGACATGTCACCTGTAATCCCTGCCCAAATGCACTGGAAGTTCAGGCAATTCTCACCACACTGACTGACACCAGCACATTTAGAGATGCCTCTTCATCTCACAAAAATACTTCGGTCCTTGATTTCCTAAGACGCGCCCAGATAAAGAGTCCAAGATAAAGACAGTCATCTCTCTGCATCCTCGGGGATTGATCCCA
Source organism: Scalopus aquaticus (assembly GCA_004024925.1). Lineage (NCBI taxonomy): Eukaryota > Metazoa > Chordata > Mammalia > Eulipotyphla > Talpidae > Scalopus > Scalopus aquaticus. The sequence goes on from PVIJ01008536.1 coordinate 63,264, forward strand.
GGCCTCTCGTCTTCCAATGCATTACAACCTGAAGATGCTCAAGCTCATATGTAAAATGGCACAGTATTTCATATACCCAATGCACATCCTCCCATACACATAATCATTTCCCAATTACTTATAATCCCTAATACTACCCAAATCACTGTTATACTGTACTGTTGAGGGAAAATAACAAGTGAAAAAGTCTGTACATGTTCAGCTCAGATGCAGCCATGCTAGTGACATCATCATTAGTGAGCTAATGACGGTGTATTTTCAGTCTGTGCCTGTATAAATTTACAGATGAGGAACCTATAGACACAGAGGGCTGAATGTATATGCAAAAAAAATTGGTAATTTTTTCAGATAAGGATCTTTTATCTGAAATTCTCAGATTTATCAATTCCCAGCTTCCTGCCTACAAATTCCTGAAAAGGACAAATGACCCCTGGATAATTTTTAGGTGTTTTAAAGGTCTTTTGTACTAGATATAATAGCCCTTAGCCTGATTTTTCTCCAGGCCACTGACACTTAATTTGCTGAACCATGTAAGACCATTTAGGCTCTTAAAATTTGGGGAGGAAATAAAGAAGGGTATTTTTCCTAAAAACTGACAGCAGGATATTCTACCGAATAGATGGCATTTCTTAAGAGGCAAGCACTCTGTCTTGCTCACAGCACTTAGAACAGTGGTTGGCAGTTATCAGACACTCAGAAATATTGTGATCAGCTGTAGGTGGAGAAACATTAAGTAAGCATTTACTACATGAGCTGAGCATTTTTATTCTTCAAAATCTACAACAGTTATTTTGTGATAGAGAAATTGAAACCAAGAGAAGTTAGATAACAAATTCAGATTACCACCTCCACATTTACATGTTGACACTGTAGGAAACAATTCAGATGCACTCACTGTACCATCTATTAACTATTTACTAAATGTTCCCTCATGAGTCCCCTTCTTGCTCTACCTAAAGATGAATGGGCATTGCTCTACTCTGAAAATTGAGGACAATCCCTTATGTTCCCCAGAATAGTTTTTCTTTGCCTTGCCTTGCCTCTATGAAAGTACTATAGCAGCAAACTGAATTGTGAAAAAATCAATCGACATGCATTTGAGGTTCTTCCTGGTCACCAAATGTCCAAAGAGCTCATTTATCTGATTGACTTGCTGGACAGGAAGGCCTACTTCTGGTCAACCACCAGAATCAGCTGAATATTGATTTCCCAAAGAACTCGTAGACCTTTCTTCAAAAAATATGAGAAAACTCTGCATAGGACTGACCTCATGCATACGAAGTGTCTACTGCCATTTGCAAGAGTCCTTTCTACAATATAATGTTTCCCTCTCTTTGCTGGAATCTTAAGTTCCTTACAAAGAACACAAAGAGAAAATCTTCCAGGAGGAGAGTTTTCTTCTCTTAGAGGAAGGAAATGTGCTCAAAGGCAATAAAGATGACCTTGCAATCAGACCAAGTTCCATCACAGCTTTGCCACTTTATCACTGTGTGACTGTAAGCAAAACTACCAGAATTTAATCAGGGAAACCAAAACCACTCTAAGCATTGGTTAGAGGAAGGCATTTGATTTTTAAATTATTGCAAGGACTAGAGTGATAGGCAAGGGGGAGACAGTGCTGTCCAGAGCTGAGGAACAGCTGGAGGCCTGACACCATTGCTGGAACCCATACTCCTCTGCACTGACACAGCTGCAGCCAGTGCCCCTAAACCAGGCTCCATTCAGGGAACCACCTCCACCTCACCCCGGCTGCAGGTACCCAGATTTCTCACTGCCATCATTAAGATTTTTGTGGAAATCAGCATTGGTGTAATACCAATGCTACTACCCAAACTAAAAGAATTTCTCCCTTCCTTCTGCCTTCTAATCCCAAGTGAGAGCTTCCTGTTGAAAGAAGCCAACCCCCTACTGGCAAGTGAGGAAATGTAGTTTCTAGGCTTCCAGCTTCAGACCCACAGGAGAGAGTACCACACAATATCCATTACAACAAGCTACATAATCTGAATTGTAGATTTTTTTCCCCTATGAAATAAAAAACAATAGCCTCGTGCTGCATTCATGTTTATAAGCACTCACTGTGTCTTGGGCTACTATATGCTGAGCATTAATCTAGGAACTGAGGATATGAAGAATTTTTTAAAGTGTAGTATAAACAGTGCAAAAGAGAAAACACTTGAAGATCTGTGCTATGTTGTATGGTCAAATTTCTGCTGTGTCAAGTGTCTAGGAATGGATGGACTTAGAGGGACAGAACATGAACAGAGGGCCAGACAGAGAGCTCTGACTACTTCTGCAATGCGATGGTGACAAGCTCAACTAGGATCAATACAAGAAAAGGGTGAGTCAATCAGACACATTATTAAAGGCATTAAAATAATGCTCAATGATTAACATGGCAGTGTCTTCTGTTTTCCAATCTCCTTTGGGGGTAGCAATATATGCATTTAGAAGAAACTCTTTGATAAGACAACTGGAGCTGAAAGAAGTACTGCCCACTCCCAGGAGGTAGAGATGTAGATCCAATTAAATGCAAAGCTTTCACTATGCTAGACAGGGATAAAAGTATGAGGCAGGGCTAGATTACTCTGGACAGTGGATGAGAGGCTGATCCTACAGCCACCAGGAGGCCTGGTCTCTAACTAGATTGGAAACAGCATGAGTAGTTGCAAAGAAATAGATTCTAAAAAGAAAGATAAAATTGTCAGGACTTTATGGATGGCTAATGTGGAAGATACCAAAACCCAGAAATCAGAAATAGTTACATAATGCCTAGTCACAATCCCTTAGCTGAAGCCCACGTGGTCAGACGTTCTCAAGGATGTGGAAAGTTATAATTTAATAAAAATAACAGTGTTTATACCCTATATTTCAGAAGACAAGCAGGAGGGTCTGTACTTCATCTTCATGAACTGCCAGGGTGTGAGGGTGGGCTAGCAGCAATTCAGGCAGGGATCTGGAGATTGGAGATCGGAAGAAGCCCAAAGGCGACAGCAAATAACAGAAGGTTGTAGGGAGAACAGCATGAGGAGCACAATCCATGGAGCAAAAGAGGGCTGAAGGCTGAACTGAGGACAAAAGACCATACGGTCTTCACCCCATGCCTCCTAGAAAGATTCTTTGCAAAGGGAAAGAACTAGAATGAATGATTCACTGCTTCAACCAAGTGGGAGATGGTCTTTGGACTCACTAGCGAGAGTTAGGTGGAACACACTACTTATAAATGGCTCACAGGTTTGTAGCAAGGATAACTAAGTGGGTGGATGGTTATGCTACCAATAAAAATTTTTTTAAAGTGAGGTTTTAGAGAAAAGATGGTTTTTCCATGTGGGGTCCCTGCTGAGTGGAGATGCCTGCATGCCATGTAGGCATAATTGCCGAGTGAGCTGCTGGGATGTGCATGTCTCAAGTTGGTAGGGGATGCACATGGTGGAGAGGTGTAAGTCCAAGATAAAACCACAAGAGTATTGAGATCATTTAAGGAAAATAAGTAGATAAGACTATATTGATTGGTGGCAAACCCTAAGGTATACCAATATATAAAGAATGAAAGTGTAACAGAACCAGAAGACAGTAATGGCAGTCAAAAATGAACAAGAACCACCTGGTACATAGTCAAGAGATATTAAAGAGGAATGAGGAGACAATGGCTGTCACATGCAAGGAGGCATAAAATATCTCCCCTGAATCTGGAAATAAGAAGGATGTGGGTGATGCAATCTCAATGCCCTGGTGGACGTGGACACTCAATTGTAGTCAATGGTTGGGAAATGAAGGGAGTAAGTTCAGAACACTCCTTCAAGTACTTTTAAAAAGATTAAATGAGGTGATTTTAATAGGGTGCTTGGTTTTTTCACAATAACTCAAATCACACAGAGGTATAAAATGTCTTATCAGGTTCTTTTCTGGAAAGGTGTTTGTGTAGATAAGATAGCTGTGGAGTCCCTGTTCTATTCTCACCACTCCTGATGGGTATCAACCCTCTGGACACCTGAAAAGATATATTTGAACAGTAGACTTAGTCTCGGAACCAGAATACAGGAGTCCAAAATGTTCCACAGGGGGATTTGCCTTAGAATCTTCACTTTGGTGCCCTACCCTAAAAGAAGAGAGATTTAATATCAGTACTTTGAAACCAAAGTATTCAGCATTAAAATGTTTGACTTGCCACCAACCCAGTGCACCGTCTTTAAAGCATTTTCTTATATGATATGATAGCTGATTTCAAAGTCAACTAAAACCCTTAACAGTTATGGAATTTCAATATTTTTATAGATGCAGTACTGTACTATAATCTCTGACATTTCAGAGATTGCTCCCCTTTTCTTCTGAGGGCAGAGTATTTTGCAAAAATACGAAGCCATTTTCCTCACTACCCTCCTATCTGACTTAACCTCTCCTACTTCCTTTACCAGTTTAATCAGGGTGGGTGAGGGCACAGAAACCCAGCTGAGCAGTCACTTGCCCGAGATTCTGCTGTTGAGTGTAGCAAAATACTTTCCAAAACACGCACCTTTCCCAAGGCACGCAGTTTATCACATTGCAGTAGTTGCCTCGGCAGGGACAGGGTGGCCACGACAGGGAGATCAAATTCCTTCGCTTCATAAGAGTCATGCCTTCACCATCTTTTTTTTCCTTCGGGCAATAGAAAAAGGAGTAAAAGCCCTCTCCTTTTTCTTCTCTGACTTCTTGGTGTAATATCCCACTCGCATCGCAAATCCCAGTCCCATTTCAAAATAACCCTTTGTTACATGCACATCATGAATCATCCAAACTCCTCCCTAGACCAGTTTCATAGGAGGAGCTAATCAGACCATGTGTTGCTCTATTTCTAATTACTATATATTTAATGAGTACATAGGGTTTTCTGTTTCATTAAATCATCATTATCATAGAGCTGGGAACCCTATTGCCAAGGCAACCTAGAAGGGAATATACACAATTCAACCCTTATTAAAATCCTAATTCAGCTCAAATTTAGCTGTGTTCTTGGCTCCCATTACTAAACAGTCAAAAGTCAGCTAATTTCTTCTCTAAAAACATATGCATATGTTCCTGTGAATTTACTGCCCTTGATATTTCTATCTTGATACTACTGCTTCTTCTGAAAATCAAATTTCCCTCTTAGAGTCTCATTCTGATTAATACTGTCCCCTTCTCCCCGCAAGAAAAGGACACATCACACAAGAAAGAAAAGGGACTCGGAAAGAATCAGTTCCATGCACTCTAAGTTCTAAATAAACTCAGTGCTCAGCTCAAGTTATGTTTCCCCGTGAATTCCTTTTTAAGTCTCCCAGATCTTTTCCTCCTCTGAACCTCTGACCATTCTCTTTCTATAAATCTCTGTGCACTTGCCCATGTCCTTTGGAATGTTCATGTATTATTCCATGTACACGGGCTTGCTCCACAACTAAATTATAACTTCTTTCTAACATCAGCTCCTTTGACAACCATTTGCTAAGCAATAACTGTATTCTAAACACTGAACTAGATGGTCAAGTCCCAGAAGCGAATAGGAGAAAGTACTTGTCTTTAAGAAGATCACAGTGCAGTTAAAGAACAGTGATGTTTATGCTGCTTTGTCTTCCCAGGATACAAACGTTAAATTGCAAAAAGGATAATGACAGCAACAGGATAAAATAATATCTAAACTTGTCAAATGGCAAGAGACTAAAATAATTCTCTGTAATACTGTCAGTCTTTTATTGTCAACTTCCTAAAGACCTCAAAGCAATGATTTAGGGTCCACTTCTAAATATTCAGGCAATCTCTTTTGGATTTGGTGCATTGATAAACCTCACTCATCTCTACAAAACTGTATTAACAAAGAAACATCTTGGTTCTCACTGGGAGTAGCTCAGAAAAAAAAAATTAACTTCATTTTCTTTACAACCCCTTCACATCATTCCAAGATTATTCCTAGCCACCTTGATGTGAGTGAAACAGCTAAATGATCATCTTTAAAATATTATCAATTCCAGTTATTTCTTGAAGGGCTGATACAGTAAAGAACAACCCTTCATGAACCAAGACATACATCCTAAGATATCAATAGATTCAAAAAATACAACTAATTGTGTCCTGAACATACTTTTTGTGATTAATAAAAAAGTAAAAATATGGGAATAATTCGGTCATTTGTTAAAGATTCAAAAAATATTTTTGTGCAAACAGATTTTAGCCCATTGTTGTTCCAGGTATCATGAAGCAGAAAAGATCCTGTTTTGAATTGGATCAAGAGAGACCTAGTGACACCTATAGATATATGTGCATCGCTTAAGGACAGGGATATATTCTGAGAAATGCATCATTAGATAAGTTTGTCATGGTGTGAACACCATAAACTCTAATCACACAAACCTGGATGATACAGCCTTGTACACCCCTAGACAAAGGGGGAGAGACCCCGAGGACCACTGCCTACCCATGGTCTGTTGGGACTATAATGTCCTTAAGTATTGCCTGCCTGCATCACATTAGGTAGAAATTCCTTTATTAACTTTCCTATCCTTCTTTATTTCCCACATCACATAGATAATCTGAACTCGAAAAGCTCTCTCAAATTCTAGAGTGTAAATGCTGTGTAGCCTACTGGTGGGAATGCAAACTGGTCCAACCACTACGGAAAGCTGTATGGCGATTCCTCAAACTGCTAAACATGGAGCTGCCATACGACCCAGCAATACCGCTTTTGGGAATCTACCCAAGGGACACAAATACACTAATCCAAAAGGATACATGCACCCACATGTTCATTTCGGCACTGTTTACAATAGCAAAGGTATGGAAGCAACCCAGATGTCCAAAAATAGATGACTGGATCAAGGAGATGTGGTCCATATACACAATGGAATACTATTCAGCATTCAAAGATTAAACACATGCAATTTGCAGCGACATGGATGGAATTAGAGGGAATCATACTCAGCGAAATAAGCCAGAAAGAAAAATATCAAATGGTTTCACTTATAACAGGACTATAGGGATACCAAATAGGAGAGAGAGACTCAGCAGGGGTGGGGGAGGGGAAGGATAAGGGCACAAAATGGAGTAGAAAAGGACACAAGGGACCACAGAGATGGGTCACGGGTGAGTTGGTGGTGGGTTACCCAAGGGGAATACAAAATGTAAAAGATATAAATAACAATAAATATATATATATATTTTTTTTAAATAAATAAAAATAAATGTTGTGTAGCACCCTGAACTAGTCAACATTTACAGGGATTGTTCAGTATCATTCTGACATGTCACAGCCTCATTCGTTCTCTTCAGGCTAACGTCCATTGTTTTGTATCCCACTTAAAACAAGATGCAAATAAGAAGGATAAGACTTTGCTCTAACACAGTCATTGCCAAGAATGCATCCGTAAAGAAGAATGCATGTCACAAAATAGCCTATGTCAGTTCTCGAGGTAATGCTATTAGTAGATACATAGACGTGATTGACTTGATTTAAATATTATTGTGCACTAATATCCCAGAAACTAAGCAAGGCAAAAGCATGATACCAATGCTACGGAGATTTTTCTAAGTCCCACCCATATAAACTTACCTACATAATGTGGATTAATGGTTCACTGGTAAGAGAACAGAAGATATTCATAACCTGGTGCAACTTTCTTGACTGAGAGCTTCAGTCATCACTGTCCCATGGAGGCATAAGCATGTTTCCCCCACTATCTGAAAGTAGAATCTTTCCATTTGGTATGATTTGATAGGTTATTGTTTTGATCTAGCAATGCTCAGAATTTTTTCCATGTTAATTGATGTTAATAGTGTTCCCAATCCCCAAATAATTACCTACCAAATCATACCAAATAAGAGTGTTCTACTTTCAGGTAATGGGGAAAACCTGTAAAATTTTTAGACTCTACTTTGTATTTGCTAGGACTGCCTCTAGTAGAAATTGTCCCTAGAGTTCCATTTCTGCTTCATTTTAACCACTCCAGAAGTCCTACTTCTTATATTGTTCCCATACTGGTTTTCTGCTAAACTTCCTAAAACTTGCTCTCTGACCCCTTGCTCTCTAAGTGTGTGAAATCTGAGATTATTTTTGCATGATCCTTCCAGGGGGTGCTTTTGTCGACAGTTGAAATGAAATTTCATCACGCAGCAGCAGGTAGGAAGGTCTTGCAGAAAGAGAGTTAAATCGGGGCTCTCCTGAGAAGTCTATGAAATCACACCATGCCCCAAATGATCAAATCCACTTGTGAAATGACTCGACTGCAGTTAGGAACAAGATTCGAGAAAAACAACAGTTCCAAGTGACCCTATTTTTTCAACATGATTGCTACTCATTAAATGTTCCAGAGCTTTGATACCCTAAAATTTCACCATCATTTAAAGATTTAGGCTGTTAGGAAATCAAGAAAATGTGCTGGTTAAAAGAAAGGGAAAGTGTGCCAAAACAGATACATAAAAAAAGACAATTGTGCCTGATTTACTTCTGCTTAAAGGTCAAATTAAACATGTCCATAGAGCTTCTGATTAACAGGACAAGTAAATACCCTGTCTCCCCCTGCTTGAGATTTCACCAGGACAAGCAGAGTGTCATTTATTGAGCTACTTTGAAGCAAATCCACTCAAATTTACTTAATTACAGGATGCAGACTGTCCAGAAACTTCTTCAGTAAAGCCCAGTGAAAAGAAGCATCAGTAATTGGTCAAAATGTGTCAGGTACACAGTCTTTCAAGTAGAGAAGTCTGTGCAAAAAAAAAAAAAAAAAAGCCATTTCACACAACAATGGATTTGTTACTAAAAATTCTTGATAGAATACCAAGGATATGTGAAGCCAAGGGGTATCAAAGAAAATAATACACCCTGCTCACAGAGCCTTTATAGGATTCAGAATGGGGTTGCTGATGCCAAGATGAGGTTTTCGTACACCTGCCATAGGCACAAATATTCAGAGGTAGAGAAAGAAAACTTAAAGGATGGGGACAGAGACTCAGCTAAACTAAATCCTGACGATCTGCATTTACCCTCTGATTTTTCCCTCACTCTGGGTGGCAGTTTGTGTATCGAAGGAATGATAACAAACCTAGACAAGGCCTGATTTGGAAGGGATCAGGACCCCGCTTAAAGAACCTCATAGCCAGCACAATGAGATAAGATGTGAGAGATAAAAGACTGAGGAGCAGTACTCAGGGAATTGTAAAACAAGAATAGTCAATAAAACAAAAGAGAGATTATGTCCCTTTATATCCCATCGTCTTTTGTAAATCTTCTGTTAACCATCTTAGACCAGGAAAAAGTTACAAACAGAGCTTTCATGCTTCCCATAATTCAGGACATAAAAGTGATACAGCACTTCTCATCCCCAGGACCACAGTATCATTAGAGGACTTTTAAGTCATGAGGTCTTAGAAAAAACATTCAAGCAAGTACCACAAAGAATTTAGCTACATATCAGTAGGCCATAGTAAAGACATAGCCAGGTCTCTACAAGAGAGACATCCATGTACTAGGTGCAAGGTCAATGTCAATGGAGAAGACAAATGCAACCACTCTCCTGGGGAATTAAGGCCAGTGAGTGGAGGTAGACAGTAGACAGGTAGACAGTAAAGAATGTGTCAGCCTGGAGGGCCAACTCTACCATTCTGATGCTAGAAGGAGAAAGGCAAGTGCTCACCTTTTGCCAAGTACTGGTCACCTCCACCCATCGCCAGTAGGTGGGTTGGTGATATCATCTTCAAAAGAAAGGGGTTCACTGTGTCTTTGAGTCATAGCTCCAGGGGGACCACTCAAGTTGCAGGAAAGTTCAGATTAGATTTCCCTATAGTCCTGTTATAAGTGAAACCATTCAATATTTTTCTCTTTCTTTCTGGCTTGTTTCGCTGAGTATGAGAGAGACACTTGGGGGGGTGAGGGGAGGGGGAGGATAAGGGCACAAAATGGAGTAGAAAAGGGCCTCTCTGGTGGCTCAGTGGTTGAGCGCTGCACTGTGGAGCTGTCGACAGCTACAGTGCGCGATGCGAGTTCAACGCCCAGCCAGGGAGAATCCCACATGGTGCGGCAGACCTCTCCTGCCTCGCCCGCTGCTCCCCTCAGCAGTGTATTTCTGATCTGCCCGTTCTGCTCCCCACTCTGTCTCTGGTGAACCCTCTCACCGCCCCACGCCTCTGGCCTGTACCCCAGCTTGTATGTAAAAAAAAAAAAACAAAACAAAAAAAAACCCTAGACAAAATGGAATAGAAAAGAACACAAGGGACCATGGAGATGGATCACGGGTGAATTGGTGGTGGGCTACCCAAGGGGAATGCAAAATGTAAAAGACATAAATAACAATAAAAATATATATTATATAAA